>VZTM01023705.1:10823-21582 GCA_013400555.1 Jacana jacana | reverse complement strand
CCTCTTCTTTCAGTGCAAGTACTCTAACACTTGACGCAGCTAGTTCTAAGTGCAGCTGTTAAACTGAAGTTCCTGTGCCCTAAACAGACCTTGTCAGATGAAGAAATGCCTGCCTTCTTCCATACACTTTGCCATTTGTCACAGTGCATCTACAGGAGTGTCTTATATTCTCAGCAGTGGTATTTAACTTTTCCAGTTTACTGATGCCCTTGTTAAGTTTTATCAGACAGCAGAATCAAAACCTAAGCCTTTTTTAACAACTGGCACAATATATACACATCTATTTTAAGACCCATATTGAATGTATTTAAAAGAAAAGTGGAAAAGATAAAAATATTCTGTGTTTGTCCCCCACCCTGCCCTGAGCAGATTGGTTGCTAAAAGGATTTAAAATCTTGTTAAGAGGAATTTATGCATGCAAAAAAAATACTCCTGTTATGAGCAGTTTAATTAATCACCTACATAAAGCTCAAGGCCATCTGTTCAACATACAGGGAGGGAAAAAAAAAGGATGAGATGAGGATAGCAGAAGACAATTATTGTGATAGTACTTGAGAGTACCTAGTGTGGCTATTGCAATACAAAGATACTTGGCTAGTACTACTTTGCAGAATGTTTAGGAAAATATCCCCATACTTAAAAGGAGGCTTCACAGATAATATAATGATTTTCCTAAAGCGATAATAAGCTCTGCTCCAGCTGCAATGAAATTCTATTGGCAATGTTGACAAAACTTTGAGTCCTAAATTCAGCTCTAACAGTAGTCACCTAACCATTCAACCTGTTCCTGCATTCCAAACAGGAAATAGGTGTGTTTCACCAGAAACTATTTCTTGAAACCTGCATTTTCTTCCAGTTCGATAAATTCTTTTCAGGTAAGTACAAAAGCACAAAAATCAGTCCATGTATATACAAAGTATAAAATGTTACCAGGTAAGAACCCTCGATCCCACATGAAGTAGTAAATTGCATGCTTTTCACAGAGAGGTAACACTTGGACTATACAGTTGAAACCATTTCTCAAGGCTATTGATCCCATCAGCAAGCACAGACATATTAACTTAGGGATTTTTGTTTGTTTGAGGAAAACAGCTGGAGAAAACATAAGGAAATTGAGAATCCAGTGTTATCTTACCTTCTTCCAAAATGATTAGTTCACTGAATAAAATTTGTCATAATAATTTAACTCATGCACAAAGATTATTTTTATATAATTGTTACCTAGTACACTAAGTGTATCACTAAGTGTATCCAGCCAAACTGCTATTCTCGCTACATAATTTGATCTTTCAAAGTACATATTATCCTGTTTTCTTCTTTAATCTTCCACACACCGAAACAAAACAAAACAAAACAAAACAAAACAAAACAAAACAAAACAAAACAAAACAAAACAAAACAAAACAAAACAAAACAAAACAAAACAAAACAAAACAAGCCTTCTACTGCTCTTTGCTGGCAAAATTTTTAGTCAGTGTACATATTAATGTAATTGACATGTTGAATTGATACCTGAAACAGCTCAGAGCTGGTAGCCTGCCTAATGATTTTATTATTGTTATTATTTTGCATATCACACAACACTTTCTCAGAAAGAATATTTTCTTTTTATGTACACTTTAGTTGTTGAACAACTGGTAGTTTTTTTTTTCAGTTTCCACAATAATTAATGACACAGACTTACATGTCTACAGTACATTACACAGACACATGTCAGGCTGTAATGCTTCTGAGTACTTAAAAGCTGTGATTCCCCCATCATTAGTGCTGGATTTGCACGTAACAGACAGCAGCACTAAAATTTTTTTACCCAGCTCAGTGATGGCAGGCAACGTGACAGAATTTCTACCCAAATATCCTCTTCATATGAGGGGGAATCACCCAACTTAGTGCTTGTAGTGGGGAGTCAGACATCACCTGATGCATTTCTAGAACAAAACTAAACTGACAGAGGGTGTTCACTGCAGATCAATGCTTTCGCTGTGGTTCCTGTACCTGTCACCAAAAGCCAAACTCCCTTGTATTGTTGAGCCACAGTCTGACTTTGGCTAACAAAGCATTCAAATACCCAAAACCTGCCCTAACTTTTGATTTAATGTAAAGCCACAAATCCATTAAGTTTGCTTTTATCTTTTCCCAGTTTACTATTTGTTTGTTGGCTTTTTTTGTGTCAAGTCCTTTGACCTTTCTTCTTTTCCTTTTCTCTTTCCTAAAAAATTGAATAAATTGGAGACTTACCAAACCAGCTTGACAAATTTTTTTCCTTACAACAGTTCTTTCCCATCTTGCAGCAAATTCATTCTAGTTTGGGATAGTCATAGCTCTTTGTTCAGCTTTCTTTTGCAAGATTTCAATACCTTTCACCTGAAAATAAAATAGGATTAAAATCTGAAAATGGGGCTTGTATTTTAGAAATAGCAATTAGAACTTCTTGGATTGTTGTGATCTCGGTCTCCTCAGTATTGTCAGATCTCTTTTTTGAGTAAGCAGCAGCTTGGGAAGACTAGAGTGTACTGATTAAAGCACCCCTGAGGTCTTGCAGTTCTTCCACACATGCGCCCCTTTTGGAAATACACTTTCTTATCTCATACAATTAAAAATATTTTATTTCGTTTGAGAATGCTACTGTGAAATATTCACTTTTTTAAAAAGAAAAATTATTTTCAAGCTAGTTTGAGGAAAATATAGCAATTTAAGTATTTAATTTCAAACAGTTTTTTTTTTACAAAAGGTATCTGTCATGTCACAAATAAAACAGTATGTCTAAAAGCACGCAAACTACGTCTGGTGGGTGAGTCACAGAAATCTTACAAAAATACGTTTTTACAGATTTATACTGGAGACCAGATTAAACTTGACAGTTTCCTTTAAATTAAATTACCAAGGTAGAAATCATAATATAAATAGTGCTTGAAAAAAAAACAGCTTTCTTGTCCTCTAGAAATGTTCAAAATGAGGGAAAATAGATCTTATTCTGCAGCTGACTGAAGTAGATATATCAACATATTTTCCTGCCTATACTGCTTCAACAGTTTTGTAGAGCAGAGGACTTGACTGAGTTTCTGTATCCCATATTCATGGCCAACTTACTCTAAATGTGTAGCTAACAACTGGCTTTATTACTAAATTAGGTAAGAAAGTACAAATTGATAGAATATGAAAATACAGCTACGCATCCATTTACATGCTACTTTCTAGAGAGATAACGAACTTTGCAGTGAACTTTTGTGCATGAGACCAGAGAATAGCCACCAGGAAGGTGTTTGTGAGCTACTTCTGCAAAGTACCCTTTATGACACAAAGAGATCTGAGGGCACAGGGACAGGTGCCCCAAGGGCAGACAGGTTATCTCTCACCCCATGGTCAGACAGCTCTACTGGCTGACAAAAGCCAGCCAAAGCCTTCTGCCGTGCTGAGTTGACTCCTTGGGTGTGTGCTAGGGCTGGCATGAAACAGCCTCTGGGCTGAGCAGGTCATAATATCACAAGCCACTGGGACACTGCTCTGTGGAGAGCCCTTCTGCCTATCTGGCTTTTCCTTGACTTTCGCTCAAGTTATACAGGCCAATTCTAAAGCTCTCTCCCACTAAATGTACTAATTTATTTTTTGTAATAATATGCAAAGGAAAAAAACATGCCTTGGAAGAAAAATGTAGGAAAAAACCCCCAAACTACTAAATCAACACTGTTCTAGAACCAAGGACAAGAAGCAAATTATTGACACTTGGGAAGAATAGAGTGTACTGATTAAAGCACCCCTGAAGTCTTGCAGTTCTTCCACACATGTGCCCCTTACAGTAGGATTTCTCACAATCTCTTCCTAAGTAAACACCTGCATGAACTCTTTGCTTAAAGCAAAATCAATTGAGTTGTGAATATCTCTCAACATAATTATCAATTAATGAGTTCTGTGTATTTATAAGCTTCATTAATAGCATAATATTCTTCATTCTATTACCTTCTTTCCTAATAATTAAATGTTTGTGTATGTCCCCAAGGCTATTAAAAATATCCACAAAAGTAATTATAAGCACATCCACAGTCCCTCTTACCTCAGAAGAGATGAGATATTTTCATGAAAGCATCCTTAAGGTCACCATTTCAGTGCTCACAGACTTTCAATTAAAAAAAGAAATAAAAGAGGACATGAACATACTGAGAGAGAGAACAGCAGATACTTTTTAAGCCAGGTGCCATGATGACAGGAAAGCTAAAATCAATGGTAAAACACTGTAATGGGACAGAGAATTTCTTGACCTCAGTGGTGGTTTGTGAACAAGAAATGAGTCACTTAGAGGGAGCTTCGCTAAGCAAGAGGGATATATCACTTCCTGATGCATATGGATAGCATTGATGATGCACTAGAAAGCCTGCCTATCCAAATTTCAAGATACCCAATTTCAGCTTTGTGATATAAAAAAGGGCGGTTAAATCTTTTGGTTTTGCTGTAACGTTATCTGGCAGGCATAATATTTCCATATTGTCAGCCCCTTAATAGTTGTTTTCAAGACACTATGGGAGGGGAAAAGGCAGTACAGAGATAGCCCAGAGGCGTTGTTGTGTTTGGGCAAAGTGTTTTCTCTTCCCTTTTGTGTGCTTAATACATTCCTGAGCCTGTTAACTCTAGTAGAGATATCAGTTGCTATTAGTTGATATTCGTGTTTTTGACATCAGTCTTCTGGGCAGAGCTCTCCTCTTGCAGTGCTTGCCTGTTCTTACACAAGTGACCCGGAAGAGGTCACTTGCTTACTCTTCTCACTGATCAGAGCTTCTGCAATTTTAGTTACAGCAAAGTCAGTGCAAATGTCCTGGCAGTCCAGTGACAATATGGCAGCTGACAGGCTGAAGATACCTTTTGGGAATGGTATTTGGACTTGTTCCTCTACAAAGACTGATTAATATGGGAAGTGAGTGATGAAAATAAATCCATTTGCAAGGACTTTCACAGTTCTAAATCACTTGTCTGAAACCTGGAAACCGTAATGTGTAATTTTGCCACATTTTGGAAGACTATTTTTAATCAAGAAGAAGGTGGACAGCCTGGAAAATGTGATGAAAGTGTGTAACTGATCCTTGCTGCGCTATGAATCCCAAGGGAAGAATCTGGAAGTAGATTCTACTGCTTTTCTTTAGGAGATAAATCCTTTTTGTTGTAGAAAATACCTGTGCAGCACATCAGCAAGGGGAGTGTTCATAAGACGCAGTCATACACGAGTCATTCCAGTCAGTCATCCCTTCATGCCAGTCATCTGGAGGAATATTCTAGCCTCAGTCTTTTCAGTTAGACCATAGCCATTCTTGAAATTAACATTGAAATGGACACTCCGAAATATGTAGGAATTTAAAATATATCACTTTCGGTTTTGTCCCCCAAATTAATTTCGTAAACATATACTTGCATTATAAGTCCTTATATTCTGGTATCTTTTCCATAGCAACTTGAATTATTGAGGGCTTGTGGTACAGCATATAATGTGCTGTATGAGATATAATTTGACATAAAAATAGGGAAGTTTTTTTATTAATAATATAACAATCAGAATGTTCATCAAAAATAGCTATACAAGCGACAGCATGAAAATTACTTGAGTCTATATAAAAGAAGAGCAACAATGCATATTAGACAAATAGGAGACTAATATATCATAGTAGAACAGAAGTAAAGAAAGATGCCAGTTAGTAAAAGCTTTACAACTTAAACAGGATGCTACTGTCATTGACTATCAACCTGGTAGTCCCTGTGATGTGGTGAGATATCACAAGGTCAGAAGATAAAATGCTTTAAATTCTGTATTAAGAAATACTAAGATATAAAATTCTGTTTATACTCAGTAATTTCCCTATTTATGCAAGCACTTCTAAATAAGAAGATGAGAAGACACATAGCAGGACTAAAAAAAAAAAAGCCATTATCAGAACTAATTACATTTTTACTGTAAATCAATTAGTCAACGAGTTATCTAGAGATTAGATAAAGAACCAAACTCAAATGCTGTGATTACAATCACGTGGCCCAACTAAAGCATGCACACGTGGCAGTGATACACAAGAGAGGCACACCAATTCTCTCTGTCCATATCCTCTGTATCTGAAGGTCAAACTTACAACATGGAACAACACTATGGGATCTTCTCCTTCACCTTCTTACTTCTTCCTACCAAATATTCTTATAAAAATAATTCTCTGAACAGCTATTCTTGGTTTATTATTTTTGCTTTCATTCACTTCGAAAGAGCCCTATAAATAACATACAAAACTTCCTTTTTTTTTTCTTCAAAAAAACTAGGAAACAACCAATGCTTGCTATTCCTAAGCAAATATATTCCCTGATTAAAAGAAAAGAAACTCCATCTGCTCCATCTCTGTGTGGTTACAGCATTCAGATAGAATATGTGAGAAACCTGTTGGTACTCAGATAGAGTGGGAGGCATATGGTATTATCATGCATTTTCACCACATTTCATAACTAGCCACACAAAACTGATTCTAATGCCGTTGGCAAAGACAACACTACTCTTTTATTGGGTAGTCTTTTTCAGCATAGAGTTACCCACAACAGAAAGCAAAGTTGTACAACAGGAAATAAATTAGCTTGAGTAACTTTTAAAGACGTAACTTAAAACATTAAGCTTTGAACTATGTAGAACAGAGTCTCTTCTTCTGTTCCAGCAATTCTGTGCTAAAGAACATGTCCTTATAAACTCAGGAGGGAAAATGCACAGATAATCAAGCTCAGGCAATCCAGGAGGACAGCTGGGCAAGGCCAGTGGAAGGTAACAGCTGAAGCAATATACACTGGTAATATGGTAACTAAACAATAAGGTGAAATAAAGCAGGAGGGATTCCCACACTGAGTTACTCTGTTACTCTTGGACTTAAAATGCCTTTTAAATTAGATTATCACAAGATGACTACATTCTTCAAAGTTGCATTTCTTCTGAAGAAAAAGTCTATGAAGGGTCAATGGTTGTTTACTTGGAAGTTCTTAAGCTAAGTACTTTTCTACACTTAATGGTGTAGAAAAAGATACAGTTTGCCCCATGTACAAAAAACCCTTTATCCGTTTGAATGGGAGTGAGAAGGAGAGAGATGCTATGTCTTCACCTTTCATCACGGTAGGGAGCACAATAAAAAGGTGTAATCAATGAGACATTTGCCCTGACTATTCTACATTTGTCCTGGTTTGAGGACATACAAGACTTTTACTGGGAATACATGAGAAAAACAAAGGATTTGGATGTAACAGAAAACACTGCTTTGGATATGACAACAGAAATGCCTAATTCTTGTGTGCATGATGAAAGATTCTGTAATGGTGGAATTATTTCATGAATTCCATGGTCAGCTCTGCATTTTTGTCATGATCTTTTAGGATGATGATGATTTCAACTGATATAAAATTTTTGTTCTTAATTCATCATTATGAAAACTAGTCTCACGCTATCAGGTACTCTGATTTTTGTTAGTTCTCAGAACCTAAATCCTTCTCTTCACTTATCTGTAAAACATTTACAAAGCATTGTACTTTCTCACTATTGTCACAATAGCATTCTATTATGAACGCACTTCATTCTGTAATTCTTTTCAACAGATTTATCTTAAAATAGACTAACAGTCATATTAAACTACACTAACCTTCCTTACAGACAGAAAGAAAGCATGCTGTACATCACTAGCCTTCAAGGACAAATCTTCAAGGCTTCTATCTGTCCTACGTTGAGCCCTCAACTTATCATTCATAATGAACTTTTCTGCCAACAGGCACACCTGTCAACAGGTGACAAATCATTGTATCAAGTGGCAGTTTTTCATTTTTGTTGCTCTACTTTCATTTCTGGCATCCTCTTATCAGATGTATATTTGCTGTGAAAATAAATGCATTACACATTACTTGTGTTTAATTTCTCCAAAATCAATCCCCAAATTACATAATAAACTCAAGATTTATTGCTATTGCTTAACTACATTTTAACTGCAGACCCAGATAAGCAGTGTCTTCCAGATCAGACAAATTCTGTGGGCATATATATTGTGCAGGCAGGCAATCAGCTAATTCAAGAGCAAAAAAAACTTACATGTTTTGAAAGGCATGATGTTGCTTTCTTTAGAGAAAAAAATCCTGGAGAAGGATATGAGCTGCAGCAGGAGAAAGGTAACATTGTTACAGAAAGGCCACTGATGTTGTTTTTCAGGATGATTATAGATAATATCCTAGAAGAAGAAACCAACACCCCCAAGTCCCTCACCTCAGGGATACTCTAAATCCCTTCTTCCCCTCAGACTGTATTTGTGCCTGGGATTGCCCTGACCCGAGTGGAGGACATTGCACTTTGCCTGGCTGAACTTCAGGAGGTTTGCACAGGTCCACCTCTCAAGCCTGACCAGGTCCCCCTGGATGGCATCCCTTCCCTCCAGTGTGTTGATCATACCACACAGCTTGTTGTTGTCAGCAAACTTGCTGAGTGTGCACTCAATCCATGTCTCTGACAAAGATGTTAAACAGCACTGGTACCAGCACTGATCCCTGGGAAATGCCACTTGCCAATGAATCTATACTTGGACATCATGTCATTGACTGCAGCTCTTCAAGTGTGGTCATCCAGCCAATTCCTTATCCATCAAGTAATCCGTCTGCCAAATCCATGTCTCTCAAATTTAGATACAAGGTTGCCATTTGAGACAGTGTCAGTTGCTCTTCCCTTACCATCAACGCTGTAATGCCATCATAGAAAGCAAGTAGGTCACTTCACAGACCCTGTATTGTATTGGGGAAATTACCCACAATTGTTGAACTACACAAACACTAATTAGCCTCTATCCAGCCACTAACATCTGTGAAATTTCATACTCTCTAAACCTCTGCTTTCTATTGAAGTGGAAATCCATCAACAGGTTCAACATGTATTGAGAACATACAAGGACAAGCAGACAGATGGACAAAGACAGACAGCACATTCATATATGACTAATCTCCTTGGAAACCAACTTAAAAATATTTCTCTTAAAGCTAGAATGAAATTGTCTTCTCAGAGCTAATGAAAATGTAATAATTCTTGGTCAGTTTTTCTAATGCCCTCAATCCACTTGCTTTACTTTTCCTTAATAATCTGTGTGCTTACCTAGTATAGGCAAAAATTCTTCCAAATTCTTCATCACTTTATTATTAGGCATGATTGTTCTCGCTACACGTATTTTACTTTCTGCTGTTATAGTGACCTGTAGACTGGCTACACTAAGAAGGACCACAATTTACCTAACTCTTCCACAGATATGAGAGAGCTTAAGGGTATAAGCATAGTACGAGAAGATGCTCTTCCCTTTCATTCAAGTGAGGCAGTGACTAGGACACATCTGTCCTTTTCAACATTTCGGAAATGCAAGGTTGCAAGGGAGGCCTCCAATGCCTGTCCAAAGAAGTTGAGATGTCATGGTAGTGCCATAAAGACCTGACACTTTCATATTTAGCACTTCTGTTGAGCATTCCTCTGCCTGTCTGTAGCTAGGCTTTGGGAAAACAACATGAAAATATCTAAAATGCATGCATTGTTCCCTCAAAGGAACAAAGAAAGGCACACAAGTACCTTTTGAGCTTGTACTGTATTATGCTTGCCCTTTCCCCTAAATCCTTATTATCAAAACACAACAACCTACCTGCTCTGTCATTTTTTTTTACAATTTTTGCAAAAATACCATAATTTGAGGAATAAAACTCAAAGGCTATTGACATTATTATAAAGCATAGGACAAGGGTTGCCATTAGTCTAGTATATGAATAAAGACAACATCCGGAACTACCTGTTTGCATGGATAGTAGCATTTTACAGGCTCTCTTAGACTATCATGGACAAACAGGACCAGAAGTCCTAGCTGGCTTTGCTTAATTTTTATGTCTTGACACTAACAGTGTTTTAAAGTGCGTCTTTTTCTTTTTGTAGAGATTAATAAATCAATAAATATGAGAAAGTAATATCATAACACCCTTCAAATGCTTGCTGAGAAGACAAACAGCCAAACTGTTTTGGTGGAATGAAACACTAAATTTTCCATACTAAAGGAGTTGCTGCTACCTTGCAATCGAGGGGAGCAAGAAAGTGATGGAAGAATGAATCAGAAGAGAATTCCACATATGATTCAGTAATATATTCACAGCACATTTGGAGCCATTAAAGCAATCCTTCCTCCACAGGTATCCAAGATATTACTCTAATGCTTCCACTGGGATTGTCAAGAGTGAAACCCTGTAGCTTCACAGGACTATCATGCTTTGATTGTTTGCATTGTTGTCTCTAAAGGGGTCATTCGGAAGCAGACAAATGGAGAGAAAAATTGCAGAATACCGGTCAGATAAAATTAGCTGTTTACTCTATACTATGAAAGGATTCACAATATACAAGGACTTAGTTGCTCAGAATCCTGATTTTCAGAAGATCATCTACATCTAGGAAATATCAACTGTCACCATATGATGCTAATATGCACATTTATTACTGAAAAAAAATGGAATTAAAAAATGGAATCAGTTAGTCCAGCCATGGCCCTTTGTGCTCCATCACTAAAACAGGAACAGAGAGTAAGGACTTTCTCAAAGCCAACTGCAGCTGCAAGGGCTGGAGTGGCTAGCCTGAGTAACAGGACTGGCACAAACGCTCCATGGGACTTTAGTTGTTTCTCCATGTCCCCTAAATCCCTTCAGCCTTCATGACACTGATTTTTAACAATATCTGTGCTGTATTTCTGGATCCATAAGTTTCTATCACAAC
>VZTM01023689.1:0-12195 GCA_013400555.1 Jacana jacana | reverse complement strand
ACAGTATATACAGATTCAAGCCCACCGTTCATGCCTTCATGCTTAACTGTTTTCTTCTAAGAAACAATTCCATAGCTCTCATGAAAAAAAATGCACTCTATTAGAGACTATTTGTAGCTTGTCTTACTCTTAGCATCATTCCTCAATTTATACCTGATAAAAGGATAAATATTACAAGGGCTTTTTTTCAGATAACCATTAATGTCGCTGGAAAGTAGACTTTTCAGACCATAAAGATGCAGGCTTGAAACTTTTTCAAGTNGACTCCTGCAGAAAAGAGAGATGTCCTCCTTAAGAAAATTCTGTCCACAAACTTTTTTGTCCTGCTGAGGATTTTATTTCACTCAAAAAGAAAAAAAAAAAAAAAAAAAAAAAAGAATGATTAGCAGGTATGTTATAAAAATCCAGATATCAACCAACTTTATCAGACTGTAAAAAAGGAAAAACTTTCAAAAAAAGCAAATTAGTCAGATCAGCTCTGTGGTTCTCTGATATATGTAGTCCATTAAATAGTTCCCTTCTATTTGCAAAATCTGGGTTTAGAGACTTATTTTCATACTGTGAATCCAAATATGGCATATAAATGGACTTATAACAATAATTATATCAACCACTGCAAATCTTTCTGACTGGATAATAAAGAGCTATTTTATAATAGAATTTCACTTTATGTGAACCAATATTGGAGAAAACACAGAAAGATGAAAGAATTAATCAGTTCATTTCTAAGTCTTAACAAAGGGTGAATTACTTGTAATTACAATAAATACTTTCCTAACTTGTTCTGAAAGACCTCCACTACTAGAATTCTACTTTCTGACTGCTAGAATGTTTTCCTCTAAACTGATTTTAATCTTCTATGTTACTATTGGCATCCATTCTCTTCCTGTCTCATCTGGGATATAGGTAACTCTTTTTATATTCATGATCTTTGGTGCACTAGCTCTAAATTTAATTATTCCAGATATCAAAAGACTGATTTCTAGCTTCTTTAAGTTAGAAATATGTTAGTATTTTGATTAGTTTAATATATATTAATGAGAAGAGTTTTGCTGTTGTCTTTGGACCATATTCATTTACCCATATCTAAATCAGAACTGTGGCTTGATGGCTCTGTAATGAATTCCTTTAACTTTTTATTATTTTTTTTTTCAGAAACAAACACTTGAGAGAGGTTTACTGATCTGTTTATAAGAGTCTGCTGCTTCAAGTACGTCTGAACCCTGAAGACCTCCTGTGCGTCTATCTACCAGGTACGAAACTGAGTAAGCATATCATGATTCAAGTTCACAATAGCTTCTAGGGAAAAGTGTGTTTTATCATGCATTTTGGGGAAATTTAATACAAGGAATGTAAATTACATTTTAAAAGTTTTAAAATTTTATTACATCTTTCTGCCAAGAAGGAAAGTAAACTTCATAAGACCTTTCTTTCCATTCCCCCACTTCTTCCCCCCGCACCCTGGCCCCCCTTTTTTTTTTTTCCTTTGGCGACAATAGAGGGACAAATATGGAACCACCCCATTACCAATTACTTCACAGCCAGTATGCTTAATTTATAGTATTTCTTATTCACCAAGACAATTAAAATGGAAATAGTCATTGCTACAAGAAATGAATCAGTTAATGCCTAGCATTCTCTAAGGAAAACAGTCTATGTTTCAAAAGAATTTTTCCACTTCAGTGCCTGACTTTTCTATTACCCCTTCTTGCATTTTTTCCCCATCAAGAACAGTCAGTATTCCAAGGAATGTGTAGTCTCATATATGAAATGTAACCAGTGTATCAATAAAGTAATACATAAAGGAGGGAAAGCTACTATAATAACAAAAGCTCGCAGTATAGACTATATTTGTGGAAATTACAGACCTCGAATAAAGCAATCACTAAGAATAATCATAGCAAATGGAACTCTGCAACTAAAATACTGTACCTGTCTTCTCATTAATTACAAGAAGATGGGAAAGAATATTTCTCTTCCACTCTCTTCTACTGAATACTAGACTATGAAAAAAATAGACTAACCTGTTAACCTGAATTTCAAAAAATAACCAGGGAGTTTCTGCCATAGTTTCAGAACTATGTTCATTTTCTTGATTAAGTTTATAAATCACTGGAGGAAATATTGATAATTCAAAATTAGCCTGGTACTGTATTTTATGGTGAATGCAACTTCTATTGAAAATGTTTTTTCTTGAAGAATATATATTTTTTTCAGTGTTCCTGGATGGATTCACTTTACAATAAAATCTAACAATACAGATCAAGCTCAAAATGAAAAACTGAAAGATCACTTATTATATTACTTTTTTGTATAGCTATTTTACTATATGTGTGATTATTCCTCACGCAGATTTGTTATGATTTTTATTCTCATATTCTTTGTTAACGGCTTTTTAATTTTCTTTCAAGTCCTAATTCTTTAATCAACTTCAACATTTCTTATCACACTAAAAAATAACTCACACTGCTATTTTCTGGAATTTCTGTAATTTTCTTTGATTAGCATGAAGAAAGCCTCTGAGCACTTAAAAAAAAGTGATTAGAAACAAATCTCAACTATTCAACTTTTAGAAATAAACAATCCCCTGTTTAAGTTTTTTGAAAACTGAAAGCAAAGGGGTTTACTGCCTCTGGCCTCAATATGATGGCAGCTTTTATAACTGTGTTTTATACTAACACAAGAAATTCTATAAGACAACTGCATACATATAATGTGTCTGAGCTTTCTTAATGCATACCTTGGTTCAGTGATTGTGTTTACCATTTGAAGCATATTGCATTAGACATTTCTTCGTTGTCCAAGGCCAGCTGGGTATATTTATTTTCATTTTCAACTTATATTTTTCAATTCTTTTAAATTATTAACAGTCTTCTACAATGTAAGCCTGAGGTTCACACGAATAATGTAAAATTTCATCCAAGCAGAGCAGCAAGCATAGCTGCAGTACCAGTGCTCAAAATATAATTTAGTTGTCCATGTTTATTTACCAAACACACTGCAAATTACCATGACGCATATCAGGAGCTTTTGATTTGTATGCCTTGCTTATCCAATTTTAAAGTAAATTTATAGATAAATAGATAGGTGATATTATCGATGTCTTGCCATAGAAGACCATGTCATAGTTTGGGCAAAATTGTTGGAAAAGAAAATGGCTTCTGTTTTACCTGAAACCATGACACTCCACTACGAAAATATGATTTTCTCTTAGTATCATAAGAAATCTTTCACTAATTACATTTCAGACCTTTTCCTAAGATGCAATAGTCTTAAGTAAACTGAAGCAAATGAGCAGTTCTAACTGATGATTGTGGGGTCTTAATTCAAAGATTTAAACATAATGCAGATTGATTTTTGTGATATCCTCAATCTTTAAAAGAAATACAGAAAAAGAAGAATAGAGTCACTTTTTACCTAGAAAATGGACTTCTTGAAATTACATTCTATTTGGATAGCTAGGCAAGAAGGAAGAAAAATCCTGCTGTGAACCAAGAACATAGTTTGCTGATGATACATTGGTATGGTTAAACATAATGAAAGAAATGGATCAGGTATTAAAAAAAAAGAGAAAGAAAAAGACATTGAGAATCAAAGTAACAGAATGACAAAAATTTCAGCGGTACAAAATAAATGACCATGTAAAGGATGAATGTCAGACTTTTCAGTTACAAAATAAGACCCCGTCATTTGAAAATGACAAGAAAGAGAAAGACCTGGCTATCTTAGTATTATATTGTACTTGATCAAAGGATGAAAGTATATTACAAGGTGATTGTGGACTGCCAAGCTGATAAAATAATGAAAAAATGTACATCCCATGTAGAACCTGTTAAGATGGTTGTTTCACAAAGAGAAAAGGAATATTAGTGCATTTTCTTGTTGTAGCCAGTTGTCTAACCTATGATTTGGAAGTGTTTAAATCAGAGTTTAAATAAGATTTATTTATCTAAGACCCAAATGCAGATGTACCAAAATAGTTTAACTAAAACCAGCAATGATCTTATAATACTATGATGGTTTATCCAGGTATAATTAATATTTTACATAAATCATAGAATCATTGAATCATAGAATCATTTAAGTTGGAAGAGACCCCTGGGATCATCAAGTCCAACCATCAGCCCCTACACTACAAGTTCTCCCCTACAACAGACCCTCAACACCACATCTAATCTACTCTTAAACACAGTCAGGGAGGGTGACTCCACCACCTCCCTGGGCAGCTGATTCCACTGACTGACCACTCTCTCCGTGAAAATTTTTTTCCTAATGTCCAGCCTAACCCTACCCTGCTGCAGCTTGCAGCCATTCCCTCTTGTCCTGTCGCTCATTGCCCGTGAGAAGAGTCCAGCACCAATCTCCCTACAATGCCCTTTCAAGCAGTTGTAGAGAGTGATGAGGTCTCCCCTCAGCCTCCTCTTCCTCAAACTAAACAATCCCAACTCCCTCAATCGATCCCCATAAGCCTTATTCTCCAGGCCTCTCACCAGCTTCGTTGCCCTCCTCTGTACTCACTCCAGCACCTCAATATCTCTCTTGTGCTGAGGTGCCCAGAACTGGACACAATACTCAAGGTGTGGCCTCACCAGTGCTGAGTACAGGGGGACAATCACCTCCCTACTTCTGCTGGTCACACTATTCTTTATGCAAGCCAGGATGCCATTGGCCTTCTTGGCCACCTGGGCACACTGCTGGCTCATGTTCAGCCTCCTGTCGACCAGCACCCCCAGGTCCTTTTTCTGCCAGGCAGCTCTCCAGCCGCACTTCCCCAAGCCTGTAGCGATGCATGGGGTTGTTGTGGCCCAAGTGCAGGACCTGGCACTTGGCCTTATTGAAGGCCATGCCATTAACATTGTCCCATCTATCTAGTCTGTCCAAGTCCCTCTGTAGAGCATCCCTGTCCTCAAGCAGGTCAACACTCCCACACAACTTAGTGTCATCTGTGATCAAATTGATTAGCAAAAGGGCAATAAAACGTGTGTGTAGTTCATAGGAGGCATACAAATAAGAAAAGTCTCAAGATAAGGAAAAATATAAGCTCAAGGGACTGCAAATAAGCATTCTGCAGTGGTAATGGTCAGGATGTTTGATAAAACTAGAACCAAACTAAACATTATCAAGAAAAAAATATATTCCTCTATTTGGAGGATTGCAATTAACATTAAAAAAATGGGTATAAATGAGGAAAACTGGAGAACCCCAACCAGCTTGGGTATTTGTTGTTAAAAAGCTCTGATTCCTTATCACAAATATATTACTCAAGAGGGTGCAGCACGCTACCTTTCATAGTTAGAGAAGACCAAAGCAAAAATTCAAACAGCTATTTTCTATAAACAAAAAGGAAACACCCACTACCTGCTCCCACCCCCAAAGTTGGAGTCTATTTTATTTTTCTTTGTTTCATATGAGAAAAAAATATCATGATATGTAAAGTGCTGGTTAAGGAATAATTTCATTTTCATATTTTGTTGAATCTAGGAAACACATAGCTACTACTATGGAAAAATCAATTATTTTCTAGTAAATTTACACAAGTGTAGGACAAATCTAATGACATATTTTGTACTGTGTTGGTCTACATGTACAGATAAACTAAAATGTATTTCTTTTCTTTATATTTCTAAACAAGTTATCTCAGAATATTGTTTCTGTGTTTACACAAACCAAAATTGCAACACTAGTGTATAATAATTATTGGTCACTCTAGTTTGAACTTTATACAATGTGTAAAGCGATAGAAAGTATTCTGAGAACTTGCAAAGTGAGCTGTTTATAACAGACACAAGGATATATGAAAGGCTAAAAAAAACCCCACCAGTGCATAAGAAGAAAGACAATACTGAAATGAAAACTCAGATATTGCAGAAGGAATGTAGGAAAATAAGAGAAATAAATAGTAATAATGGCTTCAACATTGCTGTTTTGCTCCAGTGTGCTCTAACTTGGCATACGTTCATACATTTTTTTATGATTTATTATAAAATGTTAAGGGAATTGTGGGAAAATACAATAGTTCATGCACTTTACTTGATTAGATTTTTTTAAACATAATTCACAAATTTGTTATGAGATTTTAATTAGTTAATTAATTATGTATGCAATCCATAATTGCATGCAGAGGATGCTGTCTTTGAAAATATACTGTGTGTTTAAATAAAGCCTTACTATGGAACAGCATAATGATGTTTACCATTGACCATGAAGCTGGTGCTTTCAATTTTGTTTTGTTGGGGTTTTTTTTGTTTTGTTTCGTTTCAGGTTTTTTTCCTAGAAAAATAAGCCATTGCCAAAGTAGTTTAAGAAAGATAGTCAATTCTTTGACTGGAATTCAGAAATGCACACAAACACTGAAATTATTGGTTTAGCTGTAAGATAGATAGATAGATAGATAGATAGATAGATAGATAGATAGATAGATAGATAGGTAGATAGATCATAATAAGCTCTTAGAGTATTGCATTATCTGCAGATCTTTCTTGCAGTAAGAAATTCTTTTACTTCCAGAATAACATTAGGTGAAAGTTCATAATCAGATAATCTGAATAACTACTTTTAAAAATCTTTTTATAATCTATTAATTCAGAAAAATAAATGTGCTTGGAATTATCTGGAAACCATTATTTGGTTAAAATGTACTGAAATAAATACTCCTTTTGACTAATCTTTTATTATTTTTCTTATGAAGTTATAGTAAAAATTTATAGCATTCTTAACCTGAAAGTCTTATATTTACTATGAAAACATATCAAAATCTCTAGTTCAATATCCAGCGAAAGCTGTTTAAATGAACACTTGCCTATGTAAACCAAAGACACTATTAATTCATCAAAATGAGTATAAATAGTATTAATTAAATATATCATAAATACTTTTTAATACACCCACATATATAAATTGTATATAAATATATAGATATGTGTATAGAATATATAAAATATAAATATTGTTTCTAGAATTTAGGCAGAAAACTGTAAAACTACTGAGCAGTACTGCACAGATATGGACTTCATATTTGCCAAAGTGTTATTTTCATAATTAATAGTTTAAAATGTTATAATAAGTAGATTATGACACATATACCAGTGATGAACTTTGCAATTGTACGGCTTCCAGCTAATGGTTTCAGTCACTGTTGTGCAAATATTATTTCTGACGTCCTAGGTGTCAAAGATAGCTTTTAGGGTAACAAAGAGAACAATTTTACTGTGGAGACATGCTACCTGTAGATGGACAGGACACATGGATATGGAATCTCCTAGGATCACTGTTTATCTTTGCAAAGGAGGTGGAGACCCATGTGGAATTGTATTAGAAAAAGACCAGTGAATTCACTAGGTGCTTTCCACTGGGACATAAGCTCTTAATTTCAGAAGCTATTTAGAATGGCTCAGAAGTCCAGTCTCAAAAATACCATTTTCCCTTGTATTTCTGAACCTTTCCCAAACATTAAGGTTTGGCATTGACAGATAGTCTGAACAAATTATGAAATAAAAATTTATGATGGAGATCACGCCCTCACATTTGGATCAATTCAGACTTCTTTCCTTGTGATATTTGCAATTGTGATATACTGTTCTCACTTTGTCAGATATAGTGACAACTTTAGTTTTCAGCCTGTGATGTCATTGCTTACAATTGCTTTCACCAAGGTCATGCCACAGTTCTGAAGTAACACACTGATGCATCAGCAGAAAATAGAAAAATTATCTTGGAAAAATTCAGTGAATATTACTAAATACCATGCTGAAACTGAACAAGTGAACAGTTGTCTCAAGCTCATACATCACCACCTCTACCATCAGCTTCCTTAATATTGTATTCACAAAAAACTTCTTATCACCTTAAATGCAATTACCAAACAATGCACCTTCCTGGTAAAGTTTAAATGACCTACATCTGCTTTTGGAAAGCCGGTAATGATTTGAAAGACAGTCAATAAATTCTGTGGTTAACATGACTTCCAGATTTCCAGTATATAAGAGATGAAGCTCTTCCATATACATATTGTAATTCAACCATTATGTATGCTGAAGCATGGAATAACCTTGTTTGTTTTTCAAGTGTAAGCAATTATCCTGGATCATAGAATGTTTTGGGCTTGAAGGAACCATAAAGTTCAACTAGTTCCAACCCCCCTGTCATGGACAGGGACACCTCCCACTAGTCCAAGAGTCACAAAGCCCCGTGCAGCCTGGCTTTGAACACCTCCAGGGATGGGGCATCGACAACTTCTCTGGGTAACCTGTTCTAGTATGTTAACACCCACACTAAAAGAATTTCTTCCTAATACATAGTCTACATGTCATCTCTTTTAGTTTAAAACCATCACCCTTTGTACTATTGCTACACTCCCTGATAAAGAGTCTCTCTCCATCTCTTCAGCAGGCCCACATTGAAGTAGTACTGGAAGGCTACTATAAGGTCTCCCTGGAGACTTTTTTTCTCCAGGCTGGATAACTCCAACTTCCCAGCCTGGATTCATAGGAGAGGTGCTCCCGCTATCTGATCCTTTTTGTGGCCCTCCTCTGGACTCACTCCAAGAGGTCCATGTGCTTCCTGTGCTGAGGAGTCCAAAGCTGGACACAGTACTCCAGGTGGGCTCTCATGAGAGTGGAGTAGAGGGGGAGAATCATCTCTTGACCTGCTGGCCATACTTCTGATGCAGCCCAGGATGCAATTGGCTTTCTGGGCTGCAGGAGAACATTGATGGTCCATGTCCTCAGGGATACTCTCAATCCATTCTCCACTCAGACTTTATTTGTACTTGGGATTGCCCTGACCCAGGTTCAACATGCTTAATATCTGTTATCATAAGACACCTATGATCACCCAGAAAAAGAACTGAGAAAAATTTACTGTGTATATTGATGTCTTCTCATCCTCATTAAAGTATTTCCACATTAGATAAGCCCATGTTGTACTGCTTTGTCACTATTCCTTCAGCCTTAATGGAGGGTATGAACCTGACTTCTTTCAGAGTCTTTCTTTTGAATAAAGGGCACTGGCTGAACCCAGTCTGATGACAGCGAGAACTATTTGTGAGTCTGGACTTGGGATTCTCAGCATTACGGTCATCCGTGAGCTGCAGGAGTTCCATTTGGCTAAGACGTGTACAGTATTACTGAAAAGGAGTTTATAAATGGAAAGCTAATACATCTTGCAGTTCAGATGGAAACCAGTGGGGGGTGGGGGCTGGGAGGATGCAGGAAGAGGAAATGCTTTTACAAACTCGTTATAATGCAGTCAGGGAACTATAAAGATCAAAGTACTACTTTCTAGTAGTGGGAGACCCAGGTGAATAGAGGTGGAAGCCCTACAGGCCTTTCATAAAGCAATTAAGGATGATATTTTCATAAGGGAAAGGAGCATCTTTTAGAGAGTCTTTACACCCAAATATCTTCTGAGAATCATTATAGAGAAAGAAAGAAAAGGAAGTTGAAATCTTTGAAAATAACCTTTTGGCAGAATAAACTGCATATTCTAGCTGTACTGTACTCCTCGGGTGAAATTCTGGCTTTATTGTTATAGTGACAGAAGGGATCGTTGACTACTGTAAAGCTGAGATTTTCTCCCTGAACTGAAACATTCAAAAACCTGTGAAAACTCTGAATGTCTCTCCTAAGATAAATACAGCACTCTTACTTTGAACTTTATTATTTATTCCTCCACGTAAATTGCTTCTTTAACATGACTGAAAAATACGTCCATGTATAGTGTAACTCCAGTCAACTGGCAGTGGACACATAAGTCTCACAGTTCACAGACAGATGTTCCAGAAGTTTCTTCATTTTTCCAAGAGAAAAGTTTCAGGAGGGAGTGGAAGCTCTTACCCAAAATCATAACAAAATTCTTCACCTGGAGTCTTCACTTCTCTCTGTTCTTTTCAACTCTAAATAGGTCATATTCCTTCGTCCTACTTTTCCTGCCCTTACTTAAAATAATGTAAAAAAGCACAAAGGTTGGATTACAATTCTAAGACACAGTTTATCAAATTGGAAAATTAAGGATTAAGTGTCAAATTTTTCTGTGATTCCCTATTTTTTCCTCCAATGCTAGTTGTTCTAATTACAATTATAATGGTATCAACTATCTCCTAGTGTATTGGGATGTTTATTTTTATTTTTTCTTGGCAAGTAAATTTTCAAGACGTTGTAATAGATGCTGAGCACCTCCTGAGGACAATCAATTAAATCCCTCTTGAAGGAAACAGGAAGTCAACATCCTGTGAACTTTATTCCAAATAAAGAAACACATAGATGACACTCAGGAGGAGAATGTATTGAGCTACTGTTTAAGTGCTTAGAATTTCTTACCCCATAGTTTTGATGAAGTGACATGTACTTGCATGTTAACAAATGTCAAAGGGAGTCTTTTATTGGCTCTGATATTGGCTTTGGATAAAAAGTTCTTTTTTCCTATTAAGCTCAAAAAACACAGACCTGAAGGTTGCAGTGCTGGATTAAAACAAAGAGCAGGACATGTCTTCTCAGCTTGCACCTGTCAGACACACACTTCTGAAATATTTACGGGCTTCATTGTTCTGTCAAGTATCAGGCATTCTTGTTAACATTTGGACATAAATTAGGGCATATTTCATAAGAGCAACTGTTAAATATTTATAACTAACACATTACTTAAAAACCACTTCACATATACATACTTTTTAAATTATTAATAAAAAGATTTTGGACAGACCTTATTTTTATTACCCTGCACTTCTGAAAATTAACTTTTCATATGTATCTGTATTAATTTCTTCTTTTTAAAGACATGAATGTTGAAATGCCTCTGCTCTTTTAACCCCTCATGTACAATAAAGTTTGGTTTGGTTTGGTTTGGTTTGGTTTGAGGAGAGGAGGATTCCACTGAACTAATTCAAAAAATTATGGGGGTATTGACAAAATTCAGGTGTTCTTACCAGTATTTATGGACAGTAATGAAAAACTCCCAAATCGACAGTGTTCACTGCAGGTATGAGGTAGAACTGCTTACAACAAAAGATAATCAAAGCTCACAGTGATTAACGACAGTATCTAGACACATACTCTGAGGATATCCTTGCTTCTCTCTGTGGTAACTCGTTGTTAATGATAGTTGCTCAATTTACTTAATTCAGCATTCATTGTGTGCTGCTGTCTGTTATTGTGACAGCAGAACAGATCAATCTTAACTTGCAACAGCTCTCATTCAAGAGCTATTGCTGCAGAAATTCCCATTTTAGCTCTGGAGATCCCTAACTCAATTTCTGCTGGAGATTACCGCACTTGTGTTGTGAACTTGGGAAGACAAATAGCTAAAAGACAAGTATCAACCACATGTTGCTTATTATGTGACAATGAAAGAAGAGAACAGGACCCATCTCCAAGCCAAGATCTCTCATTTCAAATTGCATACTTCTAAAAGAGGCTCAGGTTAATGCTTTCTGAGACATATATCTCTTCAACAAAGCAACTTTTCACCCAGTTCTGATTAATCACCATATAACCGTGTATCCAGAGGTCACATCATTCATACTCTTGCTCCAAACAGGGCCAGTGTAGATCAAGTTGCATGGAGTGTCATCTAAATCAAGTGAATATCTCTGAAAGAAACATGTTTTTCCCTTCAGCTCCTGCAAATTCTGTAAGATGTTAGAGTATCAGACTATGGAGACTTGAATTTGCATTCCTGTGATGGGTTTCTTGTACTCAAAAAAATGATAATATTATCTCACACTTGGGTGTATTAATTACTATTTATGGATATTTTTTTTTCTTTGAAAAAGAATTTGTAATAATGAATCAGAGTTACAAATGATAAATTAAGACATTATTAAAATTATAATCAATGACTTGTTTAGAGTACATCTGAACCAAGACCTCACCTATCTTGTTTCAATGCACACAGTATCTGAAGACCAGAATTATCTGGAAATTTATTAGACAAATATAATTCTTATCCTGTGCTTAAAGATAGTTAGAAAGAGTAATAGATGTTTTGAATGAACATCTTCTTCTCTAATTAGAAGGAAAAGATCCAATTCTTTCACCTACTCCATAAAAAGTTCTTGCTTGCTAGTTCTTAGGTAATTGACTATCTTACGACATTACTAGGCTTTTTTTTTTTTTCCTCCCCTTTCACAGGAACATGTTGGATAACTGCCCTAATAAGTGCATTCCAAACTCTTCCCTATTCTCAGTGTCTTTCAAACAT
>VZTM01023680.1:853-20575 GCA_013400555.1 Jacana jacana | reverse complement strand
TGACATCTGAGCTCTTGGGAGTCCTTGGAAAACAGTACCTGAGCCACCGGAGTTAATTCTTCATAAAATTCTGAGGTAGCACAACTCCTCAGCCTCCCTTGCCATTCCTTGCCAAGGAGGCACCGCACTTCTACGGGATCCAACTGGAAATAGCCCAGTCTGACTTGCAGATGCTAGTGCATTTAACTTCGGTTGAGATACAGAAAAGTCCTTCTCTTGTAAATAGAAAACATTTTGACTAAAAGCTGTCAAATTGCAGCAAGTAGGGAAATCCATAAAGCTTTTTTTTAGTGTCATTTGGTGGAGGGAAAGAAAAAAGCCTTCAAGGAGAGCATATGAGTCATGGGTTTGGGTTTCCAGAGGGCTCTTTGGGATTCTTTAAACCAAGAGTTTTCTAATGCTGTCAGAGCAGGGGTTGTGTGAAACTCAGCAATTTTGACTGTCATGCTATTTTTCAGTTCCAGCTTTCATCACTTTGTGCCTTTTGGGTCTAACTTTGCCTCCACTTAAGTGGTTGTCAATGTAGAATAAATCACATGAAGAATACTTAGGGCCATGCTCTTTGCCCAGCCCACATAATAGAGGAAGGAGCTAAATCCTCAGAAATAAAGGGGTATACTTTCCCCCTCAGTTTGGCTATTGAAATCCTGGAGAACTAACAGATAGGTTAAAGATGAGAAATAGTTGTTTCTCTAGCATATATTCTGTTCAAATCTGTGAGGACTCGCAGCCCTCTGCTGCTTTTAGAGTAGCAGGGAAAAATAATATCTGCTGTGTCTTTTGAGCACAATGCATGAGTATAAGAGAGTAAAAATGAATGTATTGCACAATGCATGAGTAGTTTTAGTACAAATTAATATATTGCAATGGGTTTAGGGGACGGGGGTGTCCAGAGTTGGACCTGGAACAGTCAAGCCAGTGATTCATGGCTTTCAGTAGTGAGGCCAATGATTCTTGAATTCCAGCCTCTGCAGCTATGCCTTACCATTCATTCTTTATCAGATGCAAAATATTGCAGACATTCTTTCTCTAAAGGAGACATGCTAAAGGACATTGGGACTAGCTAACAAGCTGGAAATTTAAGCACTGCTTCTTTACATTTTAGGGCAGGAGATAAACTGGGTATATAGACAGGAGATATCCTGGTGTATATTTTTAAAGAAAAAAAAAAATATAGTGGCCTGATTCTCACGTAAGACTCTTGCATAGGAAGCTCATGTAAGTCTGGAGACTCTACAAAGGAGCCAGCTTCACAGTAGGAAAAGCTCATTTTGTTATTATTAACAGCCTGAGGTGTGCTGATTATTTTACTCCTGGTATTTTGCCACGTCTTTTAACACGCATTGCCACAAAATGACTCATGAGAAGGGGTTTTTGAATGGAGCTCAGTCATTTTGGCACAGATTCCAACTCTGATCATAGGGAAACCATTTACTTTTCCAATTACATGGTCAAGGCACAACCCCAAGTACTACAGACTCTTCTCTTCCCATATTAACCTAGCAGCAATGGCCAACTAATAAACAGAAGAAAGTAAGTGTTTGGTGAACTTTATAGTCAGAAACTGTACACAAAATTCTTCAGGCAGTCAATTTCCCTTCATTATTTGCATGCTGCTCTTGAAGACTCTTAATGGAATCAGTTTTCAGAAATGTATTTCAATAGCAATACTACAGATATAAAAATTGTAATTCCTCTCTCCAATAGTTAACATTAGAAGTGACATGTAACTGACCCGTCAGCTCCAATTCTTCATCTGCTGAGGGTTTAAACAAAGTCTCTAGTGGAAAACAATCTGCTGTAAAGTTGAGCTAGGCTTTAGCTAGACGAATCTCATCAAAGCACAAACCTTAAACAAAAGCAAGGCTTTACTGTCACCTACACACTTGTTCTGCCTATCTAATCCACACAACAGCCTGCTGACCCTGAGCTCTTCTCCCCTGTGGGAACCGAGAGTGATCTCCTTCACACTCCTTAACTTCAAAACATTGCTTTACTCCCTTCTGTTCCCCTTAATTTCTCTCTTCCCTCCGACCACAGAAATCCTCTCAATAGCTCTTCCACAGCACTGGAAGGTATTCCAGTGTTCCAGAGTATCACAGATCCTCACATCCATCACCGTTTACAGGACTGGGTACCACAGTTAGGTGGTGCTGGGCTGATCCCTGAGCCGTTGAAGTCAGAAGAGATTTTGCCACAGATGATAATGAACACAGGATGAGGCCCATGCAACACATTTTGTATACATCCAGGTATATTTTTATGTTAAAGGTATTCTTCACTCAATGTAAGTGACAGGGCCTCAGTGTCCAATGGGTATATTCTTTCCAACTCTGCTCTGTGCAAAAAGTTTATTCATTTAATATATTTTTGGTTCAAGTGCACAAAATGAAGGGGGGCAGTCTAAAAATAGGCAAGTAATGTACCTGATGATTTACCATATTTTATTTACATTATTATATAGCTATTAGATGTAATATTGTCTGCTCCTGTCACTCTCTGCAATGTGTTTGATGATTCAGGGAATAAATAAAACCCGGGGTTAGCAAATAAATGAGAGCAGAATTGGCAGCACACCAAGCCTGCTTTATTTGACTGAGAGAGAGATGTGTTACATGGCCTGTTTGTTTAAATTATGCCAAGAGCTGAGATACACCAGGTGTTGTAGACCATGGAGCACAGCCCTTAAAATGTTTGCAAAAACCAGATTTCTGTTTACTGGCTTGCCAGAATACAAACCCAGAAGGTTTACGCTGAGAAGTTGAAAGAATGGGACTCTGTGCTACTATTTTCCTATAATTTTTACTAATTAAAGTTACCGAAATGTCACATATGTACTAACAGTGACTGTTCAGTCCCTTTGTGTCTGTCTCTATGGTGGAATCTGCAGCATATGTAATTATGTAACATTACTTTAATGATTATCCTAGTAATTCTGAATTACCATAGGGCAGTTCCTTAATACAGATCAAACCATGCTATCTTAATTCAACTAAACTGCCCTTACGTTCAGTAAATGGGAGCTGGCTCTGAGAGATACAACACATCGAGTTTTCCCCCCTGACACTACCTCTTCCATCAGAGGCGGCTTGAGAAGGTGTTGAAGCCAAGGAGATGCTGAACTGTTCTTTCAGAAGGGATGTAGAAGTACACAGTTCCAGTGCAACAAAGAGACCTTAGCAAAGAGGATCTGGCACAAATGATTTAATTTTTAACTTTTGCTTTTGATCACTCCAAGGATGTATTCAGACATTCACTGCAGAGGTGGCTGGGGCTGAGCTTTATGCTGGCCATCAGCTCTTTGTGCTGCTCTCCACAGCTTCCTGCAGGGCCAGCAGAGTGGGGCAGACAAGTGATCCTCACCCACTTCATTGCAAGTCAGCCGAGGCAGTTTAACCCACCATAGAAATCTGTTTGAAGTAATCCACTTAGCTTTGCACTGCTGTGGGGGCAATAGCTTTTGGCAAGGGAAGAGGTAAAGCCAGCAGGAATTTTGTCTTAAGCTAGTAAAGCAGTTTCTGCAGTGAATGTCAAACCACAGCCTGAATCAGATTCAAAACTTGCAGAGAGGTGTGTGTGGGGAGAGACGAGGAGAATGGCGGAGAGAGAAAAACAATGGGAGAGAGAAGCGGAGAGAGACTACTCTTTCCCTCTTTAACTCTATGATCTGTTACCAGCCCTCTGAGCAAAACATATCTGTCTACCAACAAAATAAAGGCTAATGCATGTGAGCCTTCTGTAAGTTTCACCCAGTCATTTATTTGTTTTAGTGATTTTCTTCCCTGCCTTGAATAGAAAAAGATTACTTTTTAAAAACCAACTGCAGCAGTGATGACATGAGTTATCTTCCAACCAAAGTACATTGTCTAGGATTCAGTTATCTCTGAGACTGCCTTTTTTTCTGTATCTTCTAGTGGTTATAACTTACAACTGCCTGGAGTGCTTTTATTGTCTGGTTCAAACATCTTGATGGACAAAACATTCCCACTGACTCTCTCTGGAACTCTCTCTCTCACTCAGTCTGCCAAAGCCTGAGCTTCAGTGTGCACAAAACACACTGCAAGTAAAGTCTGCTTAATCTCACTTTGCATTTAGCAAGCGGATATTGGGACAGTCCCAGCAAAACACTGAGATATTTCTGTTGATCTAATGAAGAAGATAATAATGCCATGCTTATGTGGAAGCATATGTTTGTGTACACTGCTTAACGTGGTTGAGTTGGGATACATAAAGAAAGGAGATCCCTAGGATAAATTCCTAATTCCAGCAAAGTCAGACATAAAACTGCAACTGACTGTAGTGGGATCACTACAGTCTCTGTAGTTCATCCATTAGCATATCTGTAGGTGATCAGTTCTCTAAGAGACATGAAGATTACTGCTGTACAAAGAAGACCATAACATTTTGAATATAACTTTCCTCAAAAGTTTCTTTGCAAGAAAGTCAAGAATCTCTCACTCATTGTCCATTTATATAAGCACAAGTATTAGAACACAGGATAGATAATACATAGAAAAATAAACTACTGCTTATCTCATCACTGAAGCTTTTTTTTTAAAACCATTTTTAATCATCTTGCAAGCAAAATAAGACTCGGTAGGTCTGGTCTGCCAATGTGTTATTCCATTTGTACGTCCGCAAAACTCCATTGATTTTTGTGCTATTATGGCAGTGTAAAAATGAAATAAACACAGTGTTGAATCAAACCTATTCAAAGACTGACATGGTACAGTTCAGAAATCAGATGAATTAAGCAAAGTAAAAGATGTTGAGAGGAGGTGATATTCCAGCTGTGCTGTAGTGGGAGGAAGGATCACACACTGTAACAAATAAGCTGGTTTCAATGATAAAACACATGTTTCACAGTGGAGAAATGATGTGAAATGTCAGGACTATATACGATTTATTTAAAAGCCTCATCATTGTCTAAAAATAGCCTCTAGCTTGTGTTTTTCCTCTTTGAGAACTATACTAATCTTCAATTCTGCATCTCTCTCTCTTCATAGAATAAAGTTTGCTAAATACGGGTTGTACAGGCAGTAAGATTTGTTGCTTTGGGACTTGGGACAAAATCTAATTTTAGTAGACTCTATGCTTTTGCTTATAGTGGTGAGGCAGAATATCAAATGAGCTGTTTAGCTGTGTTAGAACCACACATTTGCACTGGTTACAAGTTTCATTTTCATAATTCTTTAAATGACTGGCCTTCACCCTAACATGAAAACAAGCCTGATTCCATTAAGCCCTCAGTTCACCCAACTTACTAAAAAATGGGCCCTCTGTATATTCTGAAGTTTAGTTCACATTAGCCAGCTGCTTGGTTAGGGTAATTTAAACCAAAACGAGACTAGTGCTTTTCTCTAAATAGGTGCTGTAGGCCACAATATGTTGTGGCCTTAAACTGTGCTATATCACTTTAAGACATAAGTCTCAAATGTGAGAAAAACGTGTGTGATAAAATAAGACCAACATTGTTTTTGACCTAGTTTGAACAAAGGTGCAGAAAATCAATGAGCCCCGGAGCAGCCTAAATGCTTTGTTAGCCTTTTACTACAACATTATATATTACATGCAAATAATGGCACAAATTTAATGCTACTATTCATGTCAAGTTATTTCTTTGAATCTATATTTTATATTTTACAGATCTTGAACAGTAACATTTTTCTTTTTAGTGCAAAGTTGCTCAAGGTTCACTGGAGACTCTTTTAAATTGCTGCTTTCAGAGAAATAACAATGTAAAATGACATTATGATGTATAGCACCCTTCTGAAGACTTGAACCAGTGCAGCAGCAAGCCACTAAAACCTCTGGGAATGAAGCGATCTCCAGAGCACTATTGTCCAATTGTCCTAACTGGATCATTTTTAATTAGCTGCAATTAATTTCAAGTGACAGCACACTGAAATATCAAATCAGAAAGCACAGAAAAACACACTGGAATTTGGAAATTATCACTGTTAGATAGCTTTGCTATTACAGAAGAGAACTGGATCTGAATATTATCTGCCTTAATCTATATAATTTTCAATTAATTTGTTTCTATAATAAAGATGAGATATTCAATGATGTCGCCAAGATAGTGACAGAGCTTTGCTTTAGCACTTAGCCAGCTGACACGCATCAAGCTAGTAAGTGGTCCATACCCTTTTTCTATTGGAGACATTAGTATCTATCAATTCTAACAGTTGTTTCTGTTATGACTAAAATGGTTTAGGATTTTGGAGACAACAGACTGAAAATAAGATACATTTTTGCCCCATCCTGTCCTCATGGGTTGGTTATTCCTGGAGAAGACTCAGAAGACCCCAGTTGAGACACAGTCCTTATCAATAGAATTCAAAAGAAACTGAGATGTACCCCTCTGTGAAGATATGTTAGAAATCCCACATTTGTCAGTGCTAGAGGCATCCAAACCAAAGGATTTTGCTACCGAGACATGAAACACTACCTATGACCACACAAGTCTCCAGGCAACACCAGCCTTGCAGGAGTTCCCCTAACTCTGACCGTCCTGGTATGAGTAACCTGTACCCAATTCAGCATGGCTTGAGGGTGAGGAACTGCTGGATCTTCTCCTTGCTGATCAGTGCAGTCAGACCATTAGCAAGTTCACGCAGAGGTTTGCTGTATCCTAAGGCTAGAAGAAATACATACCAGAGAAGTGGCTGGCTTTCCTTCTGTGTCTACTTAGCACCAGCAGTAGGCACCGATGTGCCTTAGAGATATAGACAGAGAGGCTATAGATCATATGTATCACACCAAGGATAGGTCATGGAATTTAGAATAGTGAATTATGCAGTTAAGTGTTTCGATTTTGTAGATATTGTCAGGCCATATCTATGACAAATTAAAATGCTACATCATCTAATCTTGACACCACTAGAGGGAAAATATGTCTGTGAGGTTAAATGGGGCCAAATTTTCAATAAAGTTATTTTAATGACAAGATACACCTCTACAATTCACAGTGCAAAACAAACGATCTCAAGTGAACTTAATACGAATGAAAGAAGCTAAATCATTGTCTGCAGAGTCTGAAATCCTAGACTGACAACACAATAGACAGGAGAAGACACAGTGCTCGCTATTCTGTGTGCCAGTGCCTTTCTATCACAGCCAGAAGGGAGAAAAGTCCTCCAAGAAGCTGGTGTGTGTTCATTCAGTCCTTACTAACACCACTGAACTTGCCCAAAGGAGATCGGGTAGTACCATGAGGTACTTGCCCCCTTCTCTGCCAGCTCCTCTGCACATAAACTACAACAACTAGATGGCTTCACAAACTAGTTTTCAGATTACAACTACTAAGGTAGTCAAACCGGTTACAGAGAGCAGAGAGATGGTGTAACGGGGTCTTTGTGTAGTCTCCTCTCTTCTGAACACCATATTATTCTGTTTCTGTGATTCCGTTGCAATTTCATGTATTTTTACTCATCAGATATTTACAATTTGGGAATTTGACTATGAAAATGACTGAGTTAGGGGGACTGGGAACTGTCTGAAATAATAATAATACTTTTCTGAGCATTGTGTGTTCATGTGGAGGTGGGTCTTTCAGTCACAGTTTTTTCAGGAAAATGCAGCTGCAGGAGCAGTTATAGTTTCACAATCATTTGCCAAAAAATGCAAAATAGCAACCTGTGTGATTCTCAGAAAGGAACTTGTACTTCCTCAAATAAGGCCTCTGTTATTGAATCATGTTTGCCTACCAAAAATGTTTAATTAGCCTTATGTAGACAATCTACTAATTATCAAATGATTTCGTGCCAGAAAATATGATAACTAAAAATAAAAATAAAAAGACTTTCATGAAGATAAACTTCTTATTATCCTGTATCTATCTAAAACACTTTACCTTCTCAGCTGAAAATGTCTATATTTGTTCACTTAACAAAGGCGAAATATTTGGAATAATTGAATAAAGTTAACTCAAGCATTTTTAAATATGATTTACTCAAAACAATTTAATGGGTCTGTCTTATGTTAGAGCCCCTGAAGATCAAGTTTATTTTATTACGGCATCCTGCTTCTCCACCTGCAATCAGAGCTTCCACTAGGCCAGCTGGAGTGAGCACACATGGCAAGAGACAGTCTCCTGGGACCTTACGCTAGGATTGGGCAAGATTTACAAATGATACATTAAAAATCAAAAGCACAGTGAAGCAAAGCCTCAGTACAGAAGTCCCAAGAAAAGCCAGGGTCTGATCCAGAATAAAATTCTGGTATTTTGGTTCCCTTATCCAGGGTCCTCATTACTGAACAAATTGATCTTTAATGAGAAACTAGACAGAATTGGACTAGGCTCCCTTTTACAGCACAACCTATCTAATTTCTGCTGCATCAAAATGTCAAAAATGATTTAATTTCTTTCTTTCTTTTAATACTTTCGAGGTCCTTTTTTCCTTAGAGGGATAGAATCTATCTATAGCTGAGGACCAATGCAAGCTGCAATAGGACTGAGGACTGTCTATCATTAGAACACAACTTGTACATTCACTGCAAGACAGAGAGAAAAAAAATAATTCAGAAATATTTCTTTTTAGTAATGCACATGGACACAATTTTCTTGTTACACTCTAGATTGCTCCAAATTACAGATGTGTTAGCAGAAAAGACAACAAAGATAACAGCCTGCCTGTACTTCAAAGTGCTGGCTAGTGCAAGGGTTTAGGGGCTTTTTGGAGGGTTTCTTTTTTTTTTTCTTCCTTCTTTCTGGTTTCTTGGCTTAATTAACAAGATTCAAAATAATAATGTGACCTTTGATGCTGTTCTGTGATTCACTATATCCAAGAGCATCTATTTTTGTTTGTATAAGATCACAGCACTAATGGTATCGTCTTTTAACAGGGTGTGACAAGAGCTTAATTCCTGGTGCCTATGAATCTGGTCAAGAGCTCAGTCGATGACAGTGAGTTAGAGATTTACAGTAGACCAGACAAACTATAAAAACCTATGGCAGGGATTATGAGTTATCAAGATGTGCTGAGCTGGCACATGCTGCTAAGTCTGCGGTCAGCATTATCCAGAGGGAAGCTACAGTGCCACAGCTGCACAGCACTCTATTACTACCAGTTAGCATCAGAGCAAGTATCAGCAGTGGAGAGACTTTAAAAAGGTCTGAAGGCAAGAGGATAAAGAAGGGAAATCAGAAAGAAAATGCATGACAAACAGTACCGTCTCTGGGACTGGCAACTCGTAAATCCAAAGGTTGCTAGCAAACGAACTGTACGTTCAGCACTTTAACAAAACCATTCAAGGAAATAACGTCAGCCTCAAATTGAAAGCTTTCTATTCCCTTGTTCTGGCAGGAAGTGCGAGGAAAGCAATAACTGTGGGAGACTGCAGTTTTTCATGCAGTGATTCTTCTTTCATTGCACATATCATCAACTGATTATTTGCAATGGAGGAATATGCCAGGTAGGAAAAGGCTTTCCTGCTCTGTCATGCTTTTCCTTTAACTCTATTCATTCCTTTCTTGATTTTTAATATATATAAATGTATTGCTTATGGATCTGTGTACACTTGCATCAGTAAAAGCATAGGGGCAAACCCGCCTTTCTGAAGCACTGTCTCTACACAGAAAACAATGAGGTTCACTGATTCATATAGCTAAAGGCTAAGCCTAAGTTTTACTTGCTCCAAATTGACTAGATACCCCAAATGAGAATTGGTTTGAGAACTAAGGTATATTCAACAATGATTTGCCATGCTTCCAGGAGTTTTCAGCCTTCCTCACTGCAATACCGATGGGACTTACTGAGGTCTTAAACATCCAATTATTGCACTTTTCATTAAGGTGACAGGCCTTTAGGACAGACTGAGAAAATCATGGCATCATGACAACTTTTGGGTTTCTCTAGGGGCTCTCTTCTGCACAGCATTTAGAATAGAATGAGAAGCAGAGGGTATATTTATTCCTGCCATGAGTTGACCATCACAGCTTGCAGTTTGAGGCACCAGTGCTCTGTTTTTCTTTCAATGGCCTGTGGAGGGAAGCTGATAATACTGAAAAAGGTACAGAAAGTCAGAAGAACACGCTGGTTTTGCCAGAGGNAAATTCCAATTTATCTGAATTGAGGTTGGTCCAACTTGCCTTTTAGCTTCCCAAGTGAACTGGTTCTACAAGAAGAGAGAGATTAAACCTTCCGGTGTGATAAGAGAGAGAGAGAGAGGAGAGAGAGACAGCTGAGTGCCATCTGCACATTAATAAGTCCACTTATGCTCTCTAATGTTCTCACATACATATCAAATAAAAGAGCTGCTCAGAACGCCATCCTGTAGAGTTTCCCATAACAAAGAGCCTACTAAAAAAATCATCCCATAACATTCTTTAAGATTTATTGGAAGGAAAAGATTTGACTCAGCAAAGATCAACCATACCATTCCTACCAGATACCCAGGCAAGCCAAGAACATCTTGTAATTAATCGTACAAAAAAGCAATTGAAAGATACAACCATTATGTGTTTTTGTCTGAAATGAGCAAAGTCTACACGACTTCCTGAAATAATGAAATGAACTGCATGCACTTGTGCCTTGCAGCAAAAGCCCTTCTTCTTCCATTTCCAAGTTTCAGCCCTGTCAGGCTTAGCACAAAATTGATACAAGGCAGCTGTACCAGCTGTTACCCATTGCAGCAGATAGATTTTTGAAATGTGGCCCAGTGACCTGCTGGAGGTAACCCTCCTACAGAAAAGTGCTGAAAACTCAGCCAATGAACCAGTCTTTTTTTCAGCCACATGAGGCAACTACTGTCTTTCCACCTGTAGGAAAAAAAGGCAACTGATAAGTACCTCCAAATTCTGTATATAAGGATTACAAAACACCCAACAACTTTGATATATATCTCCCCTAAAAAACACTCCCACTTTCTTAGAATCTCCCCCTTAAATTTTAATATTATGATATGCAAAGTGCCCTGAAATTTACCTACCGCATCTATACGTCTGCAAGCAAGATGTGGACTGGCCCTCCAGCAGAGAGTACAGGACCCAGAAACATATTAGCAGAAGACAGCCGTATAGCAAATGGGTTTATTTACCCCTTTCCAACTTTTTCAACACGCTCCTCGAATTCAGCGGCTACTAAACCAAAGGCCATGTCAAACACAGGCACTCCATGAACAGATTGTTTTTTTTCACACCAGTTTAAACAGTGACACTACTATTAATGTACTGGGCTGTGGCCAAGTCAGCACTCGTACTGAAAAGCCAGATTAGTGCTCACAGATGATCATCACTGGCTATGAAGAGATAATAGTTTACTATTCTTAGACTGGGCTATACTGCAAGAGATGTAGTACTTTCCTTGAGATAACCTAAGCAGAAGAAGTTTAGTAAGCTACCCTTCTGTTAGAATTTCCTGTTTGCAAGCTATGAATGAATGTCAGACAGATATTTTCTCATGCAAAGCAAGTCCCCATGTTAGGATACAATGAATTCCGTAATACAAATGTGATTTTTAAAATTGGAGTGCCCTATTCATGTTGGTGACCTGGAAGGCAATATAATATATGGCAGAGAAGAGAACTAGCTCATCAACAGCACAATGAATGTATGACACTTCACATACTAGTAATGGCTGTAAGTGAAGTAAAATGATTTTTCATGAAATGTGAGATTTTTTTAAACCATTACTTTGGTAAAAGTCATAGCGTTTGGCAAAAGTCATTGCATTTGGCAAGGCTGAAGGAAGAGATTTTAAATCCTACAGTTTGGTGGCACCATGTGGGTGGGAAAGCAGAAGAGAGTAGATTTTAAGGCTGGGAACTTCAAATCTGTCTAGGAAATAGCAGAAGGCTCTATGTGTGAGACAGGAATTAATTTAGTTTTGAAACCTTCACTATGCCCTCCTTGCACATCATACTAGACTCTACAATTACAGGAAACATACTGCTTTTCACCCTTGGGAACCATACTTTATGATGAACTGTGCTCAGTTTGGTTTCTGTTCACTGCACAGCATGTAACCTACACCCCACATCCCCTTCATGCCAGAAGGGTCACACAGGCTATGGAGCTTCTGACCAGAGCACAAAGACTAAGCAATGCTTTTTCAGCAGTTGTTGTGAGCTCAGAATGGTAGACAGAAGACAGAGGAGACTGACTTGTGGGAGGAGCAAGGGTATTAAGGTCCAGCCAAGAGGCCATTTTCACAGGGGCAAAGGAGCTTATAGCTACAGTTCACATCCTGAAAACTGAGCCTAATGTTGGGTCTCATCTCTTCCCCTGTCAGCAGCTGTTTGTGAAACTCCTCAGTAAAGTTTGTGTCTCTTCCTTTCTAAAGACTAATATAGAGAGAGGATAATAGTTCTTCTTTGGTAACCACTTGATAATTTAAATGCTAGAATTTTGTGCATTGATCTAATGATCTAAAATCCCCTGAAGATAAACTAGCAGTAATGCCATAAGCGTTGTCAGTTTTAAATGTGGAACAATAGATAAAGCCATCTTATAGTAGTGCTAAATCTGTCAATCAAGATTTGGGTAATAAGAACCAAACTAGCCAAACGGTCTTATTATATCAGTTCCTTTGCCACGTACACCATGAGGCATCCTATTTATTCCATAAAACTACTGCCCTATTCAGGGCACAGGACGGTGTAGTCAGTGAACCTGGTGTGAGGCAGGATTCTTATATCATCTCTTCCACTGGTTAAAACACATGCAAAAAAGCAGTTTAGGGCTAAACCCACTGATCATCACTGAAAGAAATGGAGCTTATCTTTCTTCTGCCAAAGAATTTTTATATGACGCTGAACAAGCCCCTTTAAGACTTTAGAGGGAGTCACCAGCTGTGTTATTCCTTAAGCTTCAAGTGATCAACATGAAACACTGGCCAATTCAAACTGTGCCTGCTATTGACTGGAACTTCATTTTGAAGTTTAGACGCTTTTTGTAAAAAGCTGAATACTGAGGGAAATCAAAGCTGTAGATGTCTCAACAGGGACACCCTGGACCGTTCTACTTTTTTTTTCTTTTATTCCTTTTTGGCCCTGCTAGAACTCTGTGTACAAAATAAGAAAAAAAAAAGAGAAAGGTGAAAAAGATAATTCAGGGATTAGATCTCAGGAAGAAATTTTTCACTAAGATGGTGGTGAGGCACTGAACAGGTTGCCAACAGAAGCTGTGGCTGCTCCATCGCCAGAAGTTCTCAAGGCCAGGCTGGATGGGGCTTTGAGCAACCTGGTCTGGCGATAGGTGTCCCCGCCCAGGGCAGGGGGTTGGAACTAGATGATCTTTAAGGTCCATTCCAACCCAAACCATCCTATGAAATAAAGTTTGTAGCCATACAGTGATGGTAAGATTTTAACAGAGGTAAAGAAATGTTTTTCTCACTGAATAGCAGGAGTCTGATTGAAATATGGGATCACAGTAAGAACTAACAATAACACATAGTTTTGGGTTGTTGGGAGAGGAGAGAAGAGCATTTTAGGTGCTCCGTTTCCTGAAAAGGAGTTGATTTAGAGAAACAAATCCTGGAAAGAACACTTCTAGAGAAGCATACTAAAGTCTTAAGGAGGTAGGAGTTCCCACCCAACCTTCTGTATTCTATTGTGGCACTTTTTGATTCAAGACTTTAAACTGGAGTAGTAGTCAATTAATGGTTAAACTTGGTCTTGGAAGGATATTTCGTTGTTTGTGGAAGGTATCCGTGTAAGGAGAGAGCGGAAATCAAGACTGACAGAGATAACGTGTGTCACCCACCAAGCTCTGGGATGAAAGCAACAATCAGCTTCTTGTGAGGCAGATGTTTTGTGATTCTGAGCGGTGTGATATGGCAAACTCATACAAACAGTAGTCACGTCTGGCTGCTAGGCTTGGGCTTGTGGAGAGGAGCAGAAAAGGCCTGGCCTCTCCGTTTTGGGCTCTAAAATCAGGTATTGCTAGTCAAACTGCAAACGAGCAGAATTTCTGACCCTCCAGTCAGCCAAAGGGAACACAGAAACACAGGCAGAAGCCAGCAGAAATGCAGTTGCCAAGAGTTGTGCTGCTCATCCAGGAGGAGAAATACAGAGATCAGCCTACTTTATACCTAGAAGTGGAATATCTCTATTCTTCCCTGTAACAGTTGTCTGGCAGGCAGACAGAGACAGTTCAGCAGCCTCCAAACACAAAGCTACAAGAACCCGACTTCACCAGAACTCAAGTTGAGGAGAGGCAGATTTAACTGGAACTTAGATAAGAGACTTAAATCACAAATCCAGCCAGGCAGAGGAAGTGGCACTTGCAATTTTCTTCAAATTGGTTTTGAAATAAATGTCATATGATGCTTCACAGACTCATGCACCAATATTGGTAGAAGTCTGGGGTTTTTTAAGGCTGTAGTCCAGCCATCTTGTGATCATTACAGGTAAACTAGCATTTTAAAAAAGAGAAGGAAAAGCAATTATACACAGACAACTAAAAAGCCCTGGCATTTAGATAGTTAACTTCCCTGCTGTTTAATTAAACATTGTATTATTCCCCATATTGGGTGCCCAAATCTGTGTGGCTGGTTCTGTTATGTTTTACTTCAGGCTTTGGGTCTTGAAGTGATGTAACCTTTGTAATGTAAAACATCTAGCCTTATAACAAAAATGTCTTTATGTTTATGCCCATGTAATCATTAAAGTCCTGCACAGACTTTTAGAGGTTTGTAACGACTTCCCTTTAAAACTGCTAATCTAAATAAATATACTGATATCTGTCCCTACTGTTAACGCTTGATGTTTTGTACATCGTATGTCTAATACACATGCTATACACAAACAGCAATATAAGGCCTACCATGTAGTTAGAGAAGTTTTAAATATGTTTACTTGAAAATAAGTCTTGGAAAATATAATCTGATTATTGCCTTGTCATCTCATTTGCAGGGCCAGTGTCAGGCACACTGTATTTGCTACTTTTTGCAGGGCTATAATTTGCTTATAAAAAGATATTTTCCATCTATCATTCAACAACAATTTCTCACTCATTTTTGTAATCTATTTATTAAAAGACAGTTTCTTCTGTGTTGCCATATTCCCTGTGCCTTGGGACTTTTAAAACAGACTATGCTTTCTCTTCCAATGTGAAAAAAGAAAGAAAGAAAAAAAAGATATTCACTTTGGCTCAACTGCTACATGAATCACAACTGCTTGCAAAGTATTGCCTTATGACCACTACTTTAGTGTTTTGAGAGCTTTGTAACATTTTTTAATGCTATATTAGCATGCTTTTGGATAGCCTGTCAGTCAATGCACTAGAGCTTTGAAAGGATTTTAGTCTAGCACATGCAGATCATGTATCTGGTGCTTTATATTACACAATTACAAACAGCTTTGCTTCAAACAGATACGGGCTTCCTTCATCCCAGAACAACTGCCTCTCGTTGGAAATACCAGCAGCTGGTTTTCAATGGGAAAGGACACTGCAAACCCATTTTGGTCAAAATATGAAATTGCAGCAGCAGGAAAATCCTCCGTTGAAACTATTTGGAAAACTCAAATGGGCGCAGTGCCATATCTGCAGCCTGGAACCCAGCACAGTGTGACAAGTAACGCAGCCCTGTGAAAATACTCAGCCGGTGTCACACTGTCACACCACTGCTGCCAGAGTAGCAGCGCTGATTTACATCGTATGGTGAACTGGACCCTCCTTCTCAGTTTAGGATCATTAGAAAGCTGGCACATCCAGCAGCACAGGCGCCCCTCTTCGTACGACTGGGACACAGGCTCAGCGAGACGCTTACCTTCTGCACCGCAAAGTTCCTCCTGACAATTTTTCCCCTGATGTCTGACATCCAAATATCGATCCACTGCTCGATTCACTGACAAGATTGCAACCTTGGATGGTATGACAGGGTGGTTTAATTCCAATAGGACTTTTTTTATAAGCTGCACCAGCATTAGCTATGCATTTTGTAAAAAAAAAAAGAAGTTTAACCGTCTCAAAGTTGTATCTTAAGGTTAAAGGGACAACTTCCTCTCTCTACAGGGAAGCAGGTAGATAAAAAATTCAATAGTTTTATCAGAGGCAAGTGAAATTTATTGCATGAGAAGGGCCTGAGAGGCTTGGGATTGTAGACGGTATTGATATATGCCTTCCAAGGAGCTTAACTAAAATGTTATTTTGTATCTGCCATAAAATATAAGAAAATATTGATGGCTTTTTTTTAAAACTTGATGTCAGCAGGGTATAATCAGAAAAGGAGAGGATGAAATAAAACATAGATGATCTTACTTCCCTTGCTGAAGGGAACTTACATACCTTTATTTTTACAGATGAAAATCTAATGTAATGCTTATTTGGTTAACTGAGCTTCAGCTTGTGGTTTGGTTTAAACATTTTTTGCTCACTTGAGTTTTACAGGGATTGTCTCTGTGACTGTAATGTCTTTTGAAGGGACAAATTGGCGAGCACAACTATTAGCTGGGTGACATCAAAGAGCATTAATCTTTTGTTCTATAGCAAGGCCAAGACCACATTAGTGCATTTCACCCAGTCATTATTAAGACTGTAGCCCAAGGGTGTAATAAATGTTTTATGGCATGCAAACCAAGGTAATGGAATGCAAATTCCATAATACATCCATACATTTATTTTCTAATAGAGTAAATGATGATGTATTTTATCCAAGAAGAGCTGCTGAACGACAGCACAAGTTCAGAAATTCAGAACTGAAGATAAATATAGCCCTTACTTGGTTTGGGACAGCTATGTGAAACGAGGAAAAAGAGGGCTATTTGTTAGAAATTACCCAGTAAAAAAAGCTCTAAGAACAAATGCTTTCATCTTATTCTTTAACATAAATCTCTTTTTGGGAAGGTGGATGTGGTTATCTTACATTTTTATTTCTAATTGCATTTCCCTCTTTGAATACTAATGGATTATTTTGCTTATATTTGCCTTTGAAATATATGGGAACATTAGTGAATGAGTTTTCATATGTATCAGGGAAGGCATTTTTCCAGCAGAACTTAAGTTATGCTTTATTATATTGTATTCAAAATCTGATGGATTAAGAATTATTCCTGAGGTACAGCAGTTTAAGCAACCTAAACAATAATATAAATATAAGTCAGTGTTCTTGCTACTTTAAACATGTCAAACCCCTGCAAAGGTTCCAGTAAACACAGTGCTGGTTGACTGGATTAGTGTGAAACCTCTGTAAGCCATTTTATCTGCCCCTAAGAAACATTTTCATTTCATTCTTACCTTATTTCCTGATGATGCACAGTGCTTTTGATCCCACCTAATAGACAGTTTCATGTTCATTCATCGCTGTGTTTCTCAGGTAGAAATAAAGTAACTGAGAGTCAATTGCATTACAGAGTATAGCCCAAGTACACACTCAGGACTGATAAGTTCTAAGACTATAAAAGCCCTCATAACTAACTAAGGAGAATGGACAGGGAAAGGTTCTCAGAGACTGCTGTACACCAAGGTCTGGATCTCAAACAGCCAGAACAATATAGTAACCCACATCAGGAAAACAAAACTGGTTGACTTGGGTTCCCTCAATCCTTATTCCCCAGGGTCATATCTCTCTCACAAGGCAAAAGGTCTGTCTATGCAGCGTAAAAGTTAATGAATGACAAGGACATCAAAGCATTCTAGCCCCTCACATAATTTTTCACTGAAGGAAGCTGTCTCAATGACCTTGGATCACTGTGTAGGATCTGGTTCCGAGTCACATACCTGACTGAAAGAATTTATAGTCTGATCCAAAACATACAGGAATTATTGGAAAGATTCCCACCAACTCAAATGGTCTTTGAGTCAGGCATTTTTTAGATATATAGCATTTAATACGTCTCTACTTGTGTTTTCTATCCTTGAGTGTAAATTTAGAAGAGAATAACTCAATGGAACAAGCTCATCCCCACCATCACTGGAGTTACCCATAACTACATCTGGCACCTGGGAGCCCCATTCTGTGTATGGAAGCAGTCTCTTTACTTCTCAGTGCTCCTGAAGGGTAGCCCATGCAACCACTATTCCTGTAGTGACTATTTCCAGGTGAGGGGAAACATTTTCTGCCAAAGGGAAAGAAAGAGAACATCAGTTCAAAGGGATACCTGAGTGACACCGATGGAGAAAGCCGAATTGTTGATGCACTGTGGTTCCTGCCATGGTTGGTAGAATCTCACGGAGGTGGTAGCACCCTTATTTGGGTTTCATGGCCCAGAAGTTCTAGCATGGAGGGATGAAAACAAATACAGGCAAAACCAGACAGAAAATACTCTGAACAAAACAAACCATTACACTTAATTTCAATAGAACAACAGAGGTAAAACCTGCTGTTTAGACACACAGCCTGGGGTGTTGCTGAAATATAACTCTTTTAGCACACTAGGCAGTCAGACCTATTACTTTACAATAGAGAAAGAAGCTAAAATGAGGAAGAAAAGGCGTACAGTGTAGTGCATATCTCTTACCTAATTGTGACAAATATGCACCCAAGAGAAGAAACACAGTTGTTCTTAACTTTGGAAAGTACAAGGATGAGATGGAGATATAATATACTGGCCCCACTAGCTGCCAACTTCAATAACAACCTCTGAAATAGCCCGGCATTGATTTGATGTTTCTTTACAAGTTCAGTAAACGTAGAAGCCCACCTAAATTATGTCTGCATCCTATCTCCCATGCAGAAAGCTCAGAGTTGACGAGCTGTGAGATTACCTGGAATACCAGACAGCAGTCCTTGCTCTACATTTTTGGGATTCAGGGACCCTCTGGCAGGGAAGGCAGTATCCTGGGTCTTACAGTACAGCACCACCTTTCGTCAAGCATCAGGGGCTACTGGAAATTTTTCACTGCAGTGTCCTCTGTGACTTGCCATGACTTTAATTCCTCCTTATAAGAATCATAAAATTATGCAGAGTAACTGCCTAATATTCTGAGTCTACAAATGCTGGTACAGGTGCTGTACTTTATGTAACTGAGAAGCTCCTTTATTTTTCCTAAGAACAGGACCAGAACCACCAGACTTAGACAAAGTTTGTAAGCATTAGTAGTCCAGGTTTGGCTAGTAAATTAAGTAACCAGTAAGAAGAAGGATAAAGGCTGCATTGAATGAATAAATAATCAATCAATATTCACTGCACTTTTAATATCCAAACTGAACAATTAAGTTGAACAATTAAAGCAGATTTTGTAAACACTCACAATTGCAACACAGAGTATATTTAATACCTGATATAGGGTGACGGCCTCTGAAGACAGCTATTAGAAAGCACTTAAATTTACTGCCCACTTTTTATTTTTAAAAATAATTGTTGTAAAACAAGGTGCTAACTTAGTAGTTATAAACCTGTCTACCATATAAATTAACTGAGGCGTGGAATCTCATTGGTATATCAAAGGAAAAAAGTCTGGGTTTATATAATATTTTGAACACACTCTTGCTTAAAAAATATGAAGCACACTGAGATAAATTCTATTGGACTAATTTTTCTTAGATTTGTAATAAAAAAGGAAAAGAGTGAGGAAAGCTTGAATAATATTGACAAATTAGTAAGTATCCCACTCCCAAGTTATCCTGTTTTTTTTCCACCAACAGAAATTCAAATGTGACCATCTTAAGAAGTCCTTTGGTTTATTTGTATTTTACCAGAGAATTTCATTTGCAAACACTGACTATATTAATCATTATTTCATCAGTTCGTTCCAATGACAGTTAATATTAACCTCTACTAAGCGATATGCTAAACTTGCAGTTTTCCAAGTGTCAAAACTAAAATGAAGTTCACTTA
>VZTM01023674.1:763-12791 GCA_013400555.1 Jacana jacana | reverse complement strand
AACCTATCTGATTCTATGATTCAATTGAAGGCCAGTGCTGTGACTGTGTAAATACACAGACCCACACTGCATAAAGCACTGTGTATTTCTGTATTATCTCCCTTCTTCAGTATCCCCAAATAATATCTGAGTAGAAACAGGAAGTCCCTGTTTGTTGTTTGTCCTACATGACGTGATGGGTTAAGTGTTGTTAATGCGTGAACGACAGCATTGTCAGCATTGGGCTTCAGTTTGCCCTGACATGCTTATAGTCACAGCCGTTTTCCATAGGAAAAAATTATGTTAAGCAAATATAGCTTGGTTACAAGAGTCAGTCTGATTTGTGTGTTTTGAACATACAAGTATGTGTTGCAAACATAAAAAGTAGTTTCTTTCATACCAATAAATTGATTCAATTCCCTTGAAGAGGCTTTTCAGTCTTCATTTTAAGTGAGCTCTGTGCATAAAGATCCCTTTGAATGAATACCTAGAGTCAGAAAATCAAAATGAGGTATTATGGCTTCATTAAGGGGATGTTTTTGATTCTCTGTGCCAAGGGTACTGAAAAAGTGAACGAGTTTTAGAAGTGAAAAAGTGAACGTGTCAAGCAGATACACCTGCTTTGTATTCTGATTCCATCAGCACAGTTACAGTTTAAGAGGCCATTGCATAAAGCAAGGGAATTAACAGGGTTGCAGGATTAGATATTAGGGAGAAATTCTTTCCTGTGAGGGTGGTGAGGCACTGGAACAGGATGCTCAAAGAAGCTGTGGATGCCCCATCCCTGGAGGTGTTCAAGGCCAGGCTGGACGGGGCTTTGAGCAACCTGGTCTGGTGGGAGGTGTCCCTGCCCATGTCAGGAGGGTTGGAACCGGATGATCTTTACGGTTCCTTCCTACCTAAACTATTCTATGATTTTATGATATATGATGAGTGCTGAGGCCAGTTTTACTGTTTGCACAAGGGAAGCCAAATGCCCGTGCTGTTGTTCCCTCATGTGTTGAAGGTGACCAGATGGAGCTACTGAGACTCCTTCTCAGCATCTCAGTTTATTCCTCTTTTGTTGCATACTTCCTCCTGTGATTGCCAATTTGTTGCCCTCCTAATATGAGGGGAGTAAAAAGAAAAATTACTAGCAGCGATGTTTTCTCGGAATGTTTATATTTAATAACTGTGTTTGTATAAAATAAAGCTCTGTAACCAAAAATACAAGAGAGTCACTTTTTATAGCATGTCACTTTGGGGGTAGTTTTGGCTGCACATAGATGTGTTTCACATCTATGCCCTGAGCCTTGAAAAAGTTAAGTGCCCCAAAAAGATACAAGTTGTTTTCAGGTTCTTCAGACTGGAATCAGTCTGCAGTGATTGTAAGTATTCTTGCTTGCCAAAAACCTTGCTTTGCCCTCCAAACTCCTGCATCCCATTACACCTGCAGTCTGTAACAACTCTTTCTAAAGCAGTGAAGGTAGGAATTGCCCCTGACAAATGGTGACAGATCGTCCCCACAACGCCATCAAGAACTCTGACTGCTATTGGTCTTTCACAGCACTGAGAGGCAAAAATTGTTCACAACTTGCGAGTCCTGTCTCAGCTCTCCTGGACAAAAGGAGCTGCAGGATGAAGTATACTTTTTTGTGTGTTTATGTATTATTTCAATTTACAAGAAAAGCACTTTTTCACTGCTCAGACCATTTCCACAGTAACTGAAAATGACACTATATCAAGGTAGATCTGTTAAGGAGAAAAAATGCAGTGTAATAATAGAGAGCGACCACTGCATTTAATTACATAGACACATCATAGTCTGAAGGGAAAATCAAAGCTGCCCAGTAAAGAAGTCTAACTGCTTTGCTTACTATAGATGGAATAATGTCCATAAGATGTTAAATAGAACCCTGATGGCTTTTCTGAAATAGACAACTGTCCATAGAGAGCAGAATTATAACTACCAGACTCATTGTACATCAAAATTTAATGACAGCTTTTTGGAGCAATGACTTTTATTGAAGGCAGTGATGGGGATCTGTGGTGAAGTGGTGGTGACTCAGGGTTTTTTCAAATCCTGACTGCTAGCAAGTTGAGGTATAAACAATCACCTTTTCTTTTGCTTAGTAGGAAAAATATATCCAGTCAGTAAGTAGATGGAGTTTTTGGAGGATGGATGATAAAACCCATACAGAACAGAAAGCTTTCAACAAAATGGGAAGTTACTATCCAAGGAAGAAGTAGAAAATGAGAAGAAACTATTTTTAATACATGTGATACCAAAAGGCTTTTATATGCCTGAGTTATTATTGAAATCTGGCTGGATGTGATTACAGGGAGCTGTTGTTTCATGAGTGATTTTTAATCCTGTTGGCAGAGTCAGACAGGGTGTAAATTTGCAAGTCGATTTGTATGCAGATCACCCTCCTGCCTTGGTATTGATTCGAAAGATGCAGGATGAATGTTCCCTGCATTATAAGGAAAGCATCTGAAAAGGAAAAAAAGTTGTTCCAAGTCCCAAGAGCATTTGTTAAACTCTGCTGGATAAGAGTATCAGCATCTGGAGGAAACACTGGATGACATTCCAGAAACTGGAAGAAACTGTATCCAGAATCCTTCACCTTAAAAGGAGAGGTGCTGACATTTGGTGTAATGCTTATGGATTTACAGACTGAGGGCACTCAGTAGACTAGCACCTCTGTTTTTCACCTCTGTGAGCATTGATTTGGCCCCCAGTGCCCGTCACAGCATAATGAGCACAAATATTTTTGATGTCTCTTTTAGTCACTTCATCCAGTACCTTCTCTTTTAAAATCTTTTACAGGTGGTCTGTAAAAAATGTGAACTAAACAACTCTAGTTCTGGTCAATTTACCATGCCCAAACTGTAGCGCTGTTCACTTTACCATGCTCACATCCAGGTCTTGCCAATTTACTCCCTTTTTCAAGGCTGCAGAACATGCATGGCAATGGGACCTTGGACCACTGTAAGACCTCCTGTCTCCCTAGTGCTCCCCTATCCAAAGCAAATGGAGTTGTACAGGTGTGAACAACTCAGCATCTGAATTATATTTCTGCATAACCGATTTCCAAACATATATCACTAAATTCATAATATCTTGATCTGTACTTAGTCCAAACTGAGACAGCTTAATGCTATCTGCAAGTTTAATAAAATGATTAAAAGATATAGAAACTGGGGATTTTGCCATCTGTGTAACTAGGCCAAACACAGAGTAAGCATCAAAATAGCACAAAGGACTGAGGTAAAATAATAGAAATGTCAAGTATACATCTCATGCAAAATGTACATTTCATGGATGAGATGCCAAACAATACTCTAGTGGAGAGGCAAATATTAAGAGAAAGTTCTCATTCAATGAGTTGTGCAAAGGAAGCCAATCCACTGCTTCTAGTTATTTTCAGTCACAGCTCCACCAAAAGAAATTAACCTAGTGAAAATTCAGATGGCACTTTCAAAACAGGTAATAAATTTGTTTTGTGATTTTAGATGTCCTGAATGTTTTGTCTCTACGTTATTCCTTCTCAGCTGCAAATTTGCTTGGAATTTTTAACAACCACTGAGATAAGAACTTTAGGTATATCGATAGAACCTCTAGAAACTACCCTTGACTTTCCAAATGCTCCCCTCAGCAATATATTGTTTGACATGGATACAGGCTTCCATAATTCAATATGACACACCAAATCAATCCATGCAGCCCTCATAGTCACATTAATACTCTAATTCTCAGCAGTATTAACAAGTCACCTTTAGGGATGCAAATTAATTAAACTCTTTTAAACTTTTCCCCCTCACTATTTCCATGGGTAAAATATACACCATCCTTTCAATAGATGTTATCCTTCAGATGACCCAAACCATGGGTGACAGTCGGTCTCATTCTCTGTACAAATTGTATTAAGCCTAGTACAAAAGCTCAGATTTGATACAGAGACTGGCAGAAAAGGGTTTGGATTGTAACAGCAATGAAAGCAAGAGAGAGAAAAATAGTAAAGGAGGAAGAAAAAAATCTCAAAGACCTTTTGAAGTTTGTTTTGGAGCAATAAATAAACATTCATGGCATTATGAAATGGTTTCGTTTGGAAGAGATCTTAAAGATGACTGAGTTCTAAGTCCCTCTCATGGGCAGGGACACCTCCCACTGGAGCAGGTAATTCTTAGAGACAGAAAAATGTAGAATCTTGCTTAGTAGATAATAAACTATGACTATATATTATATATGGTTAAGAGTATTCTTACCTGTGGTACATACCATTTCTCTCACAACTGTGCCTGAAAAAGCATGGCAAGTAAGGGTGGCCGATCTTGGTACTTAATTGCGTCTCCGTGTTGTGAGTGTGTTAGAGGGAAAGAAGGTACAGTCTTGTTTTTCAATGGTTCTGTGCTACTTTTCCCAGAAAAGGTCAGACCAGATAGTCTGTCCCATCCTGAGCTGTTCTGTGGTTCTGTGGTTCTGTTCCTTTTTCCTTTGTTCTGTTTTGCTACAGAAAAAGTAGTACTTGCACACAAGGTACGAAACCATCATGCTTCAAAGCAGCTTGTTTGAACACATTAGAGAGATTATTATGAATCTGCTGGGAATGGGAGAGATGCAGGCAGATTCTCATATTCTGGAAGGGTCAGGGGCTTTTGTTCATCCATGCCCAGCTCTCTCCCCAGCCCACACCTCTCAGGAGTGAGCACCATTATTTAAACACTAATGTTTTACATTCCCAGCATTGTTCTCCTGCCACAAGGCAGCCAGAGGTAAGTAAATGCAACATTTAAATATATGCTTTTAAACATACAAAGACCACTTGGGAGGGCTATAAATCTTTCTCCTAAGCATTGTAAATTCCCATTCATGTCAATATTTCTAATGAAGAAAATGGGAAGAATCTGACATATGCTTGAACTACTACAGGCTTACTCTGTGCTCACAAATCAGCCCTGGTCTGAGTCTGGGATTATTCTGTGCATGCTCAAGTAACTATTTTCCAGATAGGTAACATTAAAATCATTAAGCTAGCAGTAGATATATAAGTCAAAACCTTGCCTTCATTCCTACTAGATGTAGAAATGAATTGTGACTTTCTGGAAAGATAGAATGAGCACCTCAGGAAAAAAAGTCACAAAAATAAAATAATAAACAAGGACATAGAGGAAAACATCCTCATGGACCACTTGCAAGAAACATTTGATGTAAGCTATCTTATTGTGGCTATAGTCCTCTACTGATTTCCAGTGGAATAGGAGGAAAAGGAGTCAGGTGACTGTATGGAAGTAAAGCAGTGCCTGACCTAATGGAATTAATTGCCCAGTTCTATTTTTCAGAACTCCTTGTTGTCTGTGCAACTGTCTGTATAAGCTTCATATGTAGTCCAGCATTTATCCCAATAATTTTATTCTGGTATGCATCTTTTCCTCCTTCTCACTCTCCAGCACTCATCTTCTTTCCAAACACAAGCAAACGATACACAGAGACCTAACAATAAATTGAGCATAATAATTTTAGCTGTGTCCTGTAAACCATGATCCAGCAAAATTAAGTCAGTCATTTTCAGGCAGAATATTATACCTCCATGGAGCGATACATCAGCAAAATCTCAGTCAATCAGCCTTGAAAACAGCTACCAAAGCAAAAGATATTTAAGTTGCAAAAAGATGAAGCAATTATTAATTTTATCCGTTCCTAATTTGTTTTAATGGCTGCATTGGAGCCATGTTAGAAGGTCAGGCTATCATATCCAGACAATGCAGACAGAAGTTTGCAATAAATGTCATATGGGTAATTAAGTTTATACATTAATAATTTGTTATGTCATCTGGGGGGTATGTGGCTTTTTTTTTGGATGACATATAGAATTAAGTCCTGGACATCCCAGTTCTACTCACAAATAGTTAGATGTGATCTTTAGGCAAGCTTCTGACAGTTTCTTCCCTCACAGTTTCCTAAGTCTTTTTGGCAATTTCTGCTGGGTGCAGGATTGTTCTGCAGATTCCAGCTGTCACCTTCCATTATTCTGTGGTGCTAAAAACAGAGCAGAGGATCCTTCTGCAGACAAGTGGGTATTTTTTGGTGGGTATTTTATGTAGGGCTTGGTTTTGATCTCACAGGTTCCAGCTTTAACTCTTCTGGCCAGAGGAGAATATCTTCTCCTATCCAATTTCCCAAGCAAGATAAGACACCAAATTTGTAGAGTGCTTAAATCTCTTTGTAAATGAAATGTAAACGATGTGTTTGTCTGAGGTTAAATTACTCTCAGGATGGTTTTGTCATAATGACTGGTGATATTCTTTGTTTTACTTAATGAGCTATACTAGAGTTTTATTTGGTATGACTAAAGATAGCTGAGTCATGTCCTCAGTCTAGGTGCGTGTTCAGCAAACAGACAGAGAGATATACAGTAGCTGCTTGTGATTCCACAGCCTGTATCACGGTGTTAAAATTCCTATTTAACTGAAAGAAAATGGATATCGACCTGTATTAACTTGATTGCATGTCAGGTTCTGCACTCAGTTTGAATTATTAGGAAATAGCCAAGGAAAATTGATTGTATTTTAAAGGTCCTGTGAAAAGTTTTAGAGCTGCACATTAGGAAATGGTGTTAAGCAAATGAGAACTAATTGTTTTCAGCACCTCTTCGAAGTGCATTAATTTTCTCTGAATGGGAACAATAAACAAAAGTTTCAAAGTGCTGTGTAGGATTCATAGCAATACACAATACAGTATTTTCAGTACTCAGAGATTCATCTTTGCTAAACTGCAGATTTCAAGACCAGAGATATTGGTCGTCCTGTATCACAAAGCCAGTCACAAGCCAGTCACAAGTCAACCCACCAACTTTTGTTTCCAATACTGAAAAAGTTGCAATGGGAGATCAATGTGGTTGTCTCCTGGTGTGTATTACAAAAGAGCAAACCGCCCTTGCCACCCTCCACCCACCCTGTGTTTCCTGGCAGAGCTGGGCAAATGCCAAGCCTTGCTATGGTTGCAAGTGATGGAGAACCTGAAGGCTGCCAGGCAGCACCATCATGCCAAGAGCCTGTTCTGGGTTGGTACCAGTGCATTGGGCTAGTGCTAGTGGTCCCTCAATGAAGAAAAAGAACTCTCACCAGGCAGAGTGGGGGCACAGAAGCACCAGGAAGCGGAATTTTTCATTTACCTGAGCCTGAAATAGGTGGTTGAGGAGATTCTTGTCTACGTTTTCCAGAGGCAGTCCTGTAATTCTGCCAACTCTGTCCAGTTACAGGCACCAGCTTCTGACATGGGGCTTGTGCACAAGCTGGCCTTTGATCAAGCACTTACCTTGGGTTTATCATAGAGTCATGGAATGTTTTGGCTTGGGAGGGACCTTTGGAGGTCATCTTGTCCAACGCCCCTGCAGTAAGCAGGGATATCTTTAACTAGATCAGATTCCTCAGAGCCTCATCAAGCCTGACCTTGAATGTCTCCAGGGGTGGGGCCTCCACCACCTCTATGGGCAACTTGTTCCAGTGTCTCACTGCCCTCATTGTAAAACACTTCTTCCTAATGTCTAATCTAAACCTACCCTGCTGCACTTTAAAACCATTGCTCCTCATCCTGTCATTCTGCTCCCTGATCATGAGTCTCTCCCCATCTCTCCTGTAGCCCTTTTAGGTACTGGAAGGGGCTCTAAGTTCCCCCTACAGCCTTCTCTTCTCCAGGCTGAATGCCCCCAACTCTCTCAGCCTGTTCACACAGCAGAGGGGCTCCAGCCCTCAAAGTATCTTCATGGCCTCCTCTGGACCCATTTCACCGCTAACATCAGTGTTAACACTCATGTTAGGATAAAGACTTGGTATAATTTCTAAGAATCATATGTCCCAGAATCAAAATTTCTCAAAATGCTGTTTCCAGGTTAGGCAAGTGGTATTTTTGGCATTGTGGAAGCTCACTTCCAGAACTGCTGGTTTTTGGAGGGAATGTGAGCTTGCTACATGTACAGCTCTGCAGAAAAAGCTGTATGAGGGAGCTGCTGACAACCTACCAATGTGAGCTAAAATACTTTCTGGAGCTGCTCCATGTATAGAAGAGATTTTGTGTTTTGCAGTGCCTCTGCGAGAATACCACGCATAGGCACATAGCAGAAGTGAAGATTATGTTTAGCAGGATAAATAGCAGAACTTCAAAATTCCTAAGATGTTAAGGCAAAGGGAAGGAAGCTAGAGAGCAATCTTCCAAAATCAAAATGTATCCCTAGCCTTGTCATGGTTAATCTTTGTCTCTACCAATGTGGTAGAAACAATGTGTTTTCCTCCTGCCTTTGCACAAGTTTGGAGTTTCCTTCTTGTCCCACACAGGAACCTGCATGTAACCCTGTGCTGCTGAAACTATTTCTAAATGATCTAATAAAGAAGGTTAATAGTGAGGAGACAAAATTTGCAGACAATACAAAATTATTCAAGGGGAGACCAGACAATGATGTTTCGTAGAAGGGTCTTTATGGTACCAAGCAAATAGCCCCTTCGCTTGGTATAAAACAACAAATTTAATTAAAATTGAATTTGTTGTTTTATATAAAACAACATTTTTATCTGTTGTTTTATATAAAACAACAAATTCAATTAAATGTAAAATGAATGCAAATAATGCATAAGGAGAAAACAGTGAGCAATGGCCATCTCTAAATTATCACTTTTCAATCAAGAAAGAGATGCTGGAGGTTTTGTCAATAGACCTCTGAAAATACCAGCTTTATGCCCAGAAACAGATTAAAATAACATCATGAAACAATTAAATATTTAAAAAGTGCATAGAATATTATGTCTTATTAAGGAAGCATAGAGAGAAGAAATGTATATTGTTGTAACATCCATGTACACCCACTCCCTGAGTGCACTTTTGCTGACTATATCTTGAATAGGCTGTAATACAGCTAAAACAGTGCAGAGAAGAGAAAGGATGCCTGCAGTTATTGAATGGCTGACATATATTTAATAACAGAACCCCTCAGTTTGGAGAACAGATGACATGGAAATAGCAAGGTACAGAAGGGGATATACTGTTCTGAACTGGCCATTAATTTTTCAACTCAGCTTCCACCGTTGGCCATTTCCAGGGGCAGTATAGTGAACTCAGTGAGCTTGAGAGGCTTTTGCCCTGTTAACTTCTTGTGACCTGTTATTATTTCACCCTTTTCCCTGTCTCAAGAGTAATTATAATTTGCTATGACAACTTAAAGCTCCTGGCAAACTGAGGCAGATCCTTGAGTATTCAGAGGTGTCCAAATTCTGGATATTTCTGCAACTGCCATCATATTCTCCTCTGCCACATGCAACAAAAAGAAGAGACAACTCCTTGGCTTTTGTTCTAAAGTCTACATTACTATTTGTGACAGGAGACAAAACCATGTCTGGTCAGCAAAACTGTCCCTCAAGCTACAGTCATATGTCATTCACCAAAAACTTGACGAATATCTTATATTCTTATATATATGAGAGGAATGCAAATTTCTTATCACTGTTTCCTTGCATTTGCCAGGAGGCAGCATGTCAAATAAATAATTTAGGGTGGCTGAGGCACCACAGGAAAACAAAGCCATCAGTCATCTCAGCTACATTATTGATCACCAATAGCAAGATACTTGCTAAGACAAATGGCTCTGTTATTATACTACTGAATTTTAGTCTACCCTGACTAAATAAATCATATTGAACGGTTTGTTGTTTTAAGATGTCCAAACATTGCTGGTATATTTTTTACCATTCATTCTGTCCAGCCACCTATAGAATCTTTCTATATACATGTTCTTTGTTTGCCTGCAGTCTTTCTCTAAGTACAGCTATATACTTAACTATGGATAAGGAATTTCATGTCTGTGTATTTACTATCTATATCCAGAAGAACTTATTAGTTTGGATGCAGTGGAAAATGTGAACAAGGTGTTTATGCCAGTAAAGTATTCCATCAGCTCTCAATACAAATGTTTTTCTACTGTCTTATAATAATGGAGCTTGTCAAGTTCTTGTATCTGGTGTTATGATATTATTAGTCTCACTTTACATATGGCTTTTTCTCCATTATCAGCATGTAGTTATTATAACAACAGTGCCCAGAGGTTCATAGCAGAACTGTTGTATAGAAATGCTTTAGTATTTGAGAAATATCCTCCTTCTTCACACATTCCTTACGGTATCTAATAACTCAGAACTTGGCAGACCTGTGTAAGCTGCTGTGTGCTCCTCTCTTAGCTGCCTGGGCCATATCCTGGGGGAGTACACCTCACTACAGTGAATCTACCTAAAGGTACAGGGAGGAACACTTGTTCCCAAGCCCATGAACTGCTAAATGCTGGTTGCAAGATACTGTGCTGTCACAGCAATAAAGAGACCTTTCAGCACCTTCTGGGTGCATGGGACAAAAGTTAGCAGCGAAATCATGGGTTGAGAATAGCTCTTGCAAATCCCAACCCCCTGAGCTTTCTACATGGTTTTTTTCCAAGACCTTTATAAACTGTGGGACTGATCTTCACCAGAATTTTTTATTTCATGTTAAATCCTGCCAGTAACTTGGAGTAAGTAGGTATTTTAAAAGATTAACTTGGGCATTCTCTGGACATGTCATCAAAACTAGAGGCATATGTGGGCTTATTTTAAATTACGGGCAATAAGTTTCAAAGATCACATTCCTAGGAGGAAAGTGATCTAAGATTAGAAGTAAATTACAAGTGACATGAGAAAATACACTGGGTGGAAGGAAGAACAACAAAAACATTTCTACAATGACAGTTTGAAACACGTGAAGGGGGTTGAAAAGATGCTGATTCTGTAGCTGAAAGCATCATCTATGACTTGCTGACAATTTTTAGCTCAGAAAACTGAAACCCAGACTTCTGTCACTGGTAGAAATACATGCCAGAGCCTTTGGAGATTTACAGAAGTATAGAGAGATGGTGAAGGCAAAGAAAGAAACCCCTCTGTATTATTTGGGGTCTGTAAGGCTGTAGTCATCTCAGGGACACAGTGTTGTGCACCTCACAGGTGGGAAAGGGTAGTCACAAATAGTACAGGTGTTAATAGAATCCGCAGCGTGATCAGAGATGGCCACCTTGGACGGTGATATATAAATGGCAGAACTAGAAGTACGGGTGCAAAATCCCTGGCAGTGAAAAGCTGAAGTGGATCAGAGACAGGAAAAACTGAGAAACCCAAGCCCAGCAAATGGCACAAACACTATTAGGGGTCTTACAACTGTCTGATACCATCACACTTGTTGTTTTGGGGGACACCAATTATGAGCCTAATTATATACTGTGTATAATTGTATAAGTTTAGAAGGTTTAACTACATGCCTGATGTTCCATGTCATGCTTATAATTGCTGTTTTGGCAAGCTTNNNNCTGTTTTGGCAAGCTTGACGGAAGGAGGAAGACGTAGAGCTCTGAAGGCTTTTTGTGGGAGCCAGTGGCTGTATCACTTAAGAGCTCACCTTAGTGATGCTAATCAGTCACAATCTGGACTCTTGATAAAGCAGTTGACTGTTCAAAACTCCAGTGTCCAGGAGGGGAAGCTGATGTTAGGATCTTTTTTTCATTAAATCCCCTATGCATTAAAACTTCGATGTATGCTGGTCTGAATTGATAGAAAAGGCCACAATGAAGAAGGTATTTTGCCCTCTCAGCTGATTATACAATTATCATCCTGGATTGTTACTACTGAAAGTCACATAGCTGTCAATCGTGGTGGCTCTGTGGAGCTAGAGATGTAAAACCAGCTGAAAACATACTTGTTCAAAACTCAGAAGATGCGTCTCTGAAACTAGAAATACAAAGGCAATAGTAACACAAAGCACATTATAGACCTTGGAACACTTCAGAAATGTGGTGAATGCTACTGTGATGTTAAAAAATGGTTTCTGTAAGTTTTAATATTATTGTAGTTTTCTTACGCCTCTGAATTCTCTTTTACGTATCAAAATGAAGAACAGTTATAGCTGTTATCTGATTTTAATTCATTCAAAATGGATTACACACTTATATTCTGTTGGTGACTCAGCTTGAGCAGTTCCTTCTTCTTTCTCCTCATTAGAAATCCCTGT
>VZTM01023653.1:1646-13075 GCA_013400555.1 Jacana jacana | reverse complement strand
AAGGGCCACCTGTCAGTCTGGTTTTGGTAAATTTGGCCGAAATCATGTCAATATGCAGGAAATTCACTATGTCTTTCAACTGTTAGTATGGAGCAGAAAAAAAAAAAAAAAAGAGGCCAAATGATTAGAAACTCTAGCAATATGCTGTTTCTTCAATGTTATAAGGATTGACTTCTATACTGAAGATGCTGAATTTTATACTGGTGCACTTTCTCTGATACAGGTAACTAGATCTGAACTCAGTAAAGCTGTACAACTGCAATCATTTGCACACTAACATTTCAAAATCAAGTGAAAATTATCCTCTTGAATACACAGGCAGGCCTACATGCTTTCTTAGCCATGGCTATTCCTAAATCTTTGCTAATAGGTCAGTGGTGTTTATCTCAAAGCTCTACCACGTGGCCTGTTGAGGGCATAGGAGCTCCTTTCTAGGCTTACAAACCACAAACTGCACAGTGCAGTGAGTGGCTTCCTTGCTTCCTTTGGTTCTGTATAGCAACCCTCCGCTTCTAGAAAAAAACCTCACACCAACAAGTAAGTACACCTCCAGAGAATACTATTAGTCTGAGTGGCTTTTCCAGTGTGCTACAAAAACATGACAGTGCAGATACGAGAAACTGATTTTCTAACGGAAGTGTTTCATTCTCCCATTTCTATTCATAATTACAGTTAAGCCACTGACATAGTGAACACTTCCTACCATGTCACTTCATGACACTTGATATGTCAAATTACATATTAATATACATGAACATACTTTTTCGCCCAGAAGACCAGCAGCACCACCCTGTCCTTTCACATTCATTTCACCCTACAAAACAAATAGTTCAATTCGAAGTTCTAAAGACATGAGGTTAACAACTATTCAGGTCTGACAAACATTTGCACATTTCCAGAAATAGCAGGTCTGCTGATCTTAAAGGAATTCATGCTGACCTTAAAGCAATAGCAGAGTGATGCCAAGTGGGTCCATTTTCACTGTGTTGAATGTGTCCCATGCCATGAAAGCTCAACATGTAATATGGGTTTCTCTGGTCCAAAAGTCATGTGCCCTCAATATTTTTAAAAGATATTATTTAAATTCAGTTCCTACCTACCTCCCTGTTACTCAAAGAAACCATACCCTAAGCCAAAAGCAATAAGAAAATTTTAGTTTTGAGAGATAAATACCCAACTGATTGGGAGAGGTATGGAAGTTCCCAGCAGCCTTGATCTTAAAAATGAAAGAAATATCAAAGAGCAATTTCACCTAATAATGCCAGGTATAACAGTTACAAAGTTTAAAATAAAAATCAGGAGGATGCTAGAGGAATATAATGTAAGTACCAAAATCATATTATAGTCTTCAAATAAAAATAAAACAAAACATTAGGTTTGCTTACTTATACCATGAAGAGAACGTTCTCTAGCAAACAGAAAACTTCCCAGCATTTTTTCTCCCAAAAAATTGTTTTTGAGAGAAAAGTTTGCATGAAGAAGCAGAAAAAACACATCTAAGGAAATAATTGGTTCCTAAAATAAGTTGTAAACCTACATTTGCAGACCAAATCTAAAACTGCAAAGCCCAAAGCCACTGCTGAGAATTTAGTGCCCAAGACCTCTAAACTCACAAAGTGCATAAAATTTTAAATAGCAGGATCTTGAAAACTCATAATGTGGATATTTGGCATATAACTTCTTAGGCAAAATTACGCAAAGTTCATCAGTTTAGTGAATAAACTCACTCTGCAGTAAAAAATATCACTTTATCATGATCTTCTCATGATCTTCCCAAATGGGATACAGACACAGTGCTGCAGTGACTTTTTCTTCTGTTACATATAGGACATGAAATGCTTAACTTAACAGAGTAGCAGAAAGTCTTTGTCTGGGGCACAGAACATACATGTTCTGTGCCCTCTGCAGCCTGTAAGAGCTTCCAGCCTGTACCTCAGCTTGCCTGGACTGCCGATGCCTGCCAGCAACCTGGTGCTCATGGGGTCTAAAGTTCTTCCAAATTTCACAAAAGGAACTTTAGGAACTGCAGCCCAGTGGCCTGGTCTCTTTCCTGAGAGCAAGGAGACCAGGTTCCTATACGGATGACTGTTCCAACATTTTATGTGAGAACATCCCCATGTAAAATACATAACCATTTCTTAAATTACGGCCTAAGTCACTCCATCAGGTTTAAAGTGATTTTAATTTACATAGTTATGGTACAGTAACATTAGCTAGGTATCCTTGAACTCAGTATAAGAATATAAACACTACTGTAAAGTTGTTCTGAAATGAAGTCATTACTTTCTGAAGAAAGAAGCAGTCAGGTTGTCAAGAAATAGTACATAACAACACTATTTGCTATATCTCAGAACAATAACTTTAAAAGATTTAATGTGGGTTAGGTTTCCTTGTTACCTTTTCCTAAAAGCAGTATGATGTGCCAAAAAATGACTGTCACCATAATTTTGACATAAACTGTCATACCCTAATACTACTGTTGCTGCTTCTCATCCCCATTTAAATATTATAATAACTATTCACTGAAGCCATCATAAAATAATTGCATGTATACAGCCTGGCTCAAAACTCCTTTTTTAATAGCACATAAACTAAGCAAAGCAGTCAAAATTAATGACTCCCAGATGCAGACCACCATTCCAGCCATAAGTTTAAACTACTGCTCAGAAGCAGCAATGCTCTAGAGGAGGGTATGCGCCATATCCCGTGTCCTTTTTATTCAAATATTAGAATAGTCCTATTAGCTCTATCTCAAAAGTAGATCAAAATCCTGTGTGTGCAAATAACCTGGACCCAATGGCATTATAAGAGGTAAAGAAGCAGGACTGGCCCCCAGTTACCTTATGTAATCACCCACAGGCTGACTCCTTATCTACGCACTCTCAGTCCACTTCTGCTGCTTGCCAGTATTTTAATAGACCAGAACCACTTTGTTAACACAGTCTGCTACATGCCAGGAAGCCTTTAGCATATATGACATACTAGCCAGTCAGCCAAGATATGTTTACATTTCTAGTTCCACTAACTAAAGACTACCCACCTTGAAGACAAGTCTACTGCAAATTAAATTATGAAGTTGTGCTTCTGTCTTGTAATTATGATTTCAATAAACACAGTCTGAGAGATTTTAGTCTTCTATGCTTTTATACAATGAGTTTAAAGGTCAGAAGATAAGAATCTATATGTTGTACAACTTAATAGTATTCACACAGGCAGCATAACAATAAAAGGAAACAATGGGCAAATGCATTTTTAAAAGGGGTTTAAAAGGGGTTTTGCCTTTTTTTGCCTTGGCCTTTTTTTTTCTTCTTTTTTGTTTAATGGTATGCTCCTTTGCTTCTGCAGAATTCTAAGTCCTTTACAAAAGTGAGAAAGCATCTGTTTCTCTTTCTACGTAGTAGATGGCAAAAGTATAAAATAAGATGAAAAAAGATGATTCCTGACTGAGGCCTACATCTACCTTTTTTGCCTTTTATGCCTTAACACAAGTATTCTAACTCCTGACACACATGACAATTGAGCTTTCTAAGTTTAAGTAACTAAATTAGTAAAAATTAAAATAAAGAACCACAATTGCTTAGAACCACCAAAGCCAACAGAAATGCATGCTGTCAGAAGAACAATTTCGTAACCTGGTGTATACTAGCAGCACAGTAACTCATGTCAGTTTTCAAAATACTGTTTAAACAAAATAAGTTTTGGTTTTATAAGATTTGATGAAGTAAATTAGCTTTCTCAGTTTTCATCTTTGCATAACTATGTGTGCCAATGGCATCAGAACTGTCCAGTAAGAAAAATGTGTATTATTATCAAGAAAGGAATATCAGCACACTCTGCACTGAGTAGATCCCAGAAGACAGGGTACTGGCAGGGCTTCCAAAAGTGATAAAGTAGAAGGTGAAAGACATAATATAGAGAGATCATCCTTTTTCCTAGATCTGTCATCTGAATGACAAATGTCAGAGGCAGTCCCTGTAAGAAATTATGCAAATTAAAATTTAAAACTTAGATGTACAGAGAGGTAAACAGTTCCCATGATTATAAAATGGTGATAGAAGTATTTAGACCTGGCAAAAAAAACCAAACAAACAAAACCAACTTCATTAGGAACTTTCTGTTCCTAAATACAGTAAATTCAAATTTGGAGAATTTGCCAAAGGTGAGAAAGAAAACTCATTGCAAATGGCATCACTCCAGCGAGGGGAGTGACACCCCGCAACTCTGAGAATGTCAGTGCTAAGGACTCAGTGCCATCATCTCCATTTCCTCTTGAGGAGTACTTAAATTGCCATTCCTAGGACTGAGATGAGTAGGGTGAATATGGTAGCATGCTTTTTTTTTTTTTTAATAAATTAATCTATTAAAAGTTTAAAACATCAATTCAGACTACCAATAATTTCCTAGCTCCACAGGTGTGGAGTGTTCCCTTTGGCCCACTGTAAGATTTTAGTCTATCAAGTACACTGGCAATTCCTGACTTTATCATCACTGATAACCAGCTGTATTTTGCAGTTGTGTTTTTTTTTTTTTTCTGTTTCATACATTCCAGCTTCTAAGTCCCTATCACTAACCTCTGTAATAAAAATCAAACCAGAAACAAACCATTCTCAAGGCTGCATAACACGATAGATATGCCTTAGGTGGAATCAGGTAGACCTGGGCTATAAGAGGAATGACAGAGAAGGAGGAAAGGAAGGCTAGCAAGGAAAACAGGCAGAAAGAGCAGTGAAACACCTCATTTTTCTACCTGTTTTTTTATCTTACAGCTCTAGCACAGTTTGGAATGGTTTAATATTGTATCAAAATATTAATTCTCTTTGGGTTTCAATTTAAAATCTTTCAGGGGCACTAAAGATGGCAACAGAGATCTACCTTGCAGCTGCTCTCTTGCCTCACCACCCCCATTGAGGACTGTGAGGGGAGAATTGGAAGAAAAAGGCAAAACTTATGGACTGGGACAAAGGCAATTTAACATAAGAGCAAAGGGAACCAGAAACAATAATAACGTGGATAGAGGAAGAGGAATATACAAACACGATTACTTGCCACTCACCTAACACAGCTGGGACACCCCTGCCGCACCCAAGTTTTGATTTCCTAGCCCCCTCCCCTGGCCGGCTCCTGGCTCACATGGGATTGAAAACCTGTGTCCCTGCTGGATCCTGGGGAGAATTAACCCTATCCCTCTCCAGAACCAGGATGGCAGCAAAGATGGTCCTGGTGATTTCTAGAGTCATAATTATTCAGACATTGAAGAACAGGAGGTTGTCCCTTGCTGCAGATATCTGCAGGAGCTGATCTCCCAGCAAATAAAATCCTGCAGAGCAAACATCCCTGGATCCAAGCCTGCACAGGAAGCAAAAGTGACAGGGACTACCACCCCTGAGGCAATTTTTGCTACATAGTAAGGGATGTGTGGCATCAAACTGGATAGTCTGGTCATTCATTAAGGGAAACTGCCTTGAAACTGAACAGCTTCTTCATCCCCAATGCACCAGAGAGAATTCTATTATTGAGTGAAGAACTGTCCTCATAAAACCACAGTGGAAGGCCAGGCATATAAATAGGATTGTCATTCACACAAATGGAATAATTCTGATCAGTGATGCTCCTGTACATTCAGATAGACAGAGTACCAGAGATGCATCAATATTTGCATGAATGCCTGTTCCAGTGAAAATATGGCACTTCAGTCATTTGGGCCCTCAATATACTTTGGCTCAGACCTGTTCAGAGGTGCTCAGTACAGAACTGCCAAGTGTACAGAAATGCAGTGGAATCAGGTTAGTAATTAAATTCAAAATGCCTTAAAAATGGCTTATCAGGTATCATGCTTTGTTCTGGTTATAGCTTCGATATTCCTGACCACAAAAACTAGTCTGATCTTAGGTAACAACTACTTTAGACTGAAGATAAGAGTAATTTTGGGGGGCTTGAATATAGCTTAACAATATACAATATTCTTGTATATTTCTACATATACAATTTGTACATGTAGAAACTTTCTTGCTAATCCCACAGAAACAGAAAGACATGTAAATTCAGTCATATCAAATTACATTGGACAGGAAAGAGGAATGGGACAATGTAAAATAAAAAAGGATAAGAAATGTTGAGCTGAACGAGAGATAATATTAAAGGATTCAGAAATTTCCTAGGAAAGAAGCTAAAAAAGTAACATTAACTTGTGTTCAATTGGCTGCTGCCATGGCAAGGATATTTAAATATAATTGCTGGATGCTAAAAATAATATGATTTAGAAGAAAACAATAAAATGAGGAGCTGATCACAAAGTGGGAAGCACAGGCTGAATAGCCATCAGACAACTTGGAGAAATCCTGTTTTTTTGTGAACTGCCATCTAAAGTAATTAAGAAGCTGTCCATTTAATGTAGAACACATTACAAAACATCAACCACAGTCAGTTATTCTTCTTTACATAATCTGGCAATATATCATGTGTTCTGTGTGTCTGGAATGGTCTGGGGTCTTGCTCCCTCTCTACCTCTAACTACTGATGTAACAAGGTGATAATGGAGAACAGGTATTACTGAAAGTGTTACTGCCTCAGAGAACTGGTATTCAACATCATCGTTTTAGGCACTATTCAAGGCAGTATTAATTTGCTCCCAAAGGTCAACAGTGAGACCATCCTTTTAATCACAGCAGTGTCCTCTATCCAACCCCCCAAAAAAGCAAAGAAAAGCCCACCCCAAATATAGGAAGTAGCAGGTACTGGTCATTTATAAGGAAGGTTCAAATTAACCAGCTTTCTAGCTGTTTGCTCTATTACCTCTGACTTTAACCTGCTGATTCATTGAATTTTGTGAATTGACGTTCATTAGGCTAGGCTGCCAGATGCACATAATACTGCTCAGGCTTTAAATATTCAGTATAGTATCAGAGAGGCTGGTAATAAAGAGATCAAATTTGGACTTATAGTAGGCCACTATAAAAAAAAATAAAAATCTATTTGTATAAATCTGGAAAGATTTGTTTTTCATGAATCTTAAGGTTAACAATTTTCAGTTTTACAACTAAACCAAAAGTTTAGTAATTACCAACCATGTCAGACACAGACTCATGCAATTTGCTATCAGTGATGCACAGAAGTTGAAGGAGTTTCTTGACTGTTGGGTNTTTTTTTTTTTTTTTTTTGTAAAACGAACAAGAGAACAGAACTGGAGGTGGCCATGGATACCCATATGCTTCATTATGGTTAGCATAGTAGATATTGCTAATTGGCTGCAATACGAAATGGTTAGAAAATAAGACTTCTCAAGTCTCCTTTCTCACCTCAATAGCAGTAATAGTTTAAATGGGTCATGTCAGGAGCATAATAACAGTTTACCAAATAAATGCTAGGAAACTCCCTACATGGTTAATATAGGCTAAGCTTAATGCTGACAATTCTTTTATATAGTCAGACCTAGGATGAGCAAAAATTCATGACTAAATGTGGAAACTACCAGCAATCCTGCTAGGTTCAGCTGGGCTATAGAAACTAATATGACTGTTTGGTTTTTTTTTTCCTACCTAGGGAAAATATACAGCTAGTATCAAAAGTAAAATATATATTGGAGGGGCAGAGTTGGGGGAGGGAGGGAAGACACTGTCAAGGAATTTACTTAATTTCATCCAACTGTGCCGATAAACCCTGTCAGAACTGTACCCGTTTCAGCCAGGTACTCCTGTCCTAGGAGCAGTGCTGGCTGTTTTCACAAACTATTTCACATCGTGTGGTAAACACTGTGCTGTGAGGGAGGACACTGGGTTAGGACACCTCCATCCTGACCTCTGGATTTGGACATTCCAAGTATCTTCCTCTCACACCACATTCCCTGAACTCAGAATTCCTATCTTCTTTCTTTGTGGCTGATTTGCAATAGTTTATTCATGTTCCCCCCTCTATTAGCGCAAGAAAAACACATTCCCAGAGATTTCCTAATCCAGCATCCTCCAACCAAATTGAGGGAATGAAGTGTTAAAGGAAAATATCTGATATGCTTACCTTTATTATTAGGAACCCCCCCAAGCTAAGTAAAACAGGAATGTCACAGTAAGCAGTACACAGAATGAAAATACAAAATGAAAATACAGAATAGGCCTGTCCTAGGGGCTTGCCAATGTCAGATCCCTCTCTCTTCAAAATTAAGAAAGTTTCAGGTAAGAATGTTGTCAAGGAATCAGTGCTGTGTTCATAGTCTCCTACTGGTGACTATAAGGATAAATCCACAGCACAGGATTCTGTCCATCAGCAGTGACATACACACATGATATCGGAAAATCCTAGTAACAGACAACATACATGACTTCTCTTTATTTGGATAAGGGGAACAGGCAGTAAGACATGCTGATGGGTAGGCATGTGCTTCCTGGGCAGGTAAACTGTGTTCCATGGAGTCGATGGGGGCACCCCAAAGTGACTCAGCTATAGACTGCCAGGCAGGAAGCCCACAGGCAGAACCAGAGACTGACTGACTGATAAAAGATTTAACTTATGTACAGGGAGATTCCTTTAAGGAACAACAACAATAATAATAAATAATCTATAAAGATTCTATTTAAGAAAGATAAGCCAAAGATAAAGATTTGAAAGAGTGAATTAAATTGACAGTTTACCTTTTCACCTTTATTTCCTTTCTGTCCTGGCAAACCACGCGCTCCTGTCAATCCTGCTTCTCCCTGATTTTAAAAGAAATAAAAAATCAACAAAGAAGTAGATCCAAAATATATATTTGTTGTGGTTTCCTTGTCTTTATCACGAAAGTCTAAAAGTGCAAATGACTCAGAATAAATATAGTGTGACACCCAGGAGAAGGATTTTTTTAAAAAAAAAATTTAGATAGTAATTTATTCTCAAGAGAATTTATGCTAAATATAATGCCTAAATGTAATTCTCCTTTTTACCATGAACTTTGTTTGGGTGTATGTTCTAACAACTAATCCTTACAGATCTCTGCAACTCTAACTTTAAAGTAACTATAACTAAAATATACTGTTTCTTAACTGAGAAATATAATGTAAGTAAATTAGAACACTACATACCAGTAAGATATTTTTCATAACGACAAGAAAAAAATTCAACTTTTTTTTTTTTAATACTTAGTGTGATGATGCACTAAAAAGCAACAGGAAAACCTCATACTTTATTTGGAAAGCAGTGGCATCTCTCTCTAGATTCCTGCTGTATTCCCGGAAGCATGTATATTTTGCTGGCATCCACAGTCACTGGTGATGAAGTTGTAACAAGTAACCTCTCCTCATGTGGGCACTAAAATAAAAAGATTTCCCAATTTTTGGTCCACTTTGCTTAACAGATAAATACCATTCACACATTATTTTGAAGTTAATTTCTGTTTTAATATTCCTCTACACACCACATTACAGGGAAGTCACAATTGCCAAACAGAAGAAAAGGTTTTAGTAAAATGAAGTCTAGACATTGTGACCCTTCTATACTAAAATCAATGCCAGTTAAAACTGATCTGACTGTCTCACTTCTTTCTTGCAAGAGAGTCAGACAGAGGAATAGTCTCCCAAAACTAGAAACAGTGAAGTAGAAAATATCTGTAGAGAAAAAAATAAAAAAAGGATACTTCTCAACTTCTCAGTCTCGTCCTGTCCTCCACCCCGCCCCAAAATGCAAATTGTCAGAGTGAGTGTCAAGAAAATTTTTTTTGGTAATTAAATATTTTGGGCACACACAGTTTTGAAACAAACAAAAAGCTCTGAAGCCAATATTCACCTGTCTATAACTCATGAGAGCTGAGCCAATTGCAGAAAAGGCAACAGAACCTAATAAATTTCAGAAACTCTCAGTAAGATGTAACGAGATCTCCTGTGAGTCTTCTGTCAAAGGAATTCCCATGTGGACTTACAGCTTAGTGTAGAAATTTGTATCCAAGGATAAACTTCTTCCCTTACATTACTGAAGATATATCCCTTACAGATAGTAAGGAATTAATGAAAAAATAAATCTGAAAATGTGTTGGTTTCAATATGAAAACCATTAACAAGTAGTCCATTCTTTAAATCTTCAACATAAGACATAGAAATGAAACTGATGATGTACTTAGCTATATAGTTCAATGATTATTTAAGATATTATTAATAATTAATAAAGCCTATTCTTAATCTCTTTGTATTCATATTTAATTAGGGTTTGTTTTGGCTTTGCTTTTTTGCTACTGTATCATAACTGCTAAATTGTACTTCCATGCACATGAGCATTCAAGAGAAAGATTGCACTATTATCAGAACTATGTCTTGAAATGTATTTGAATAATAAGCTATTCTTTAAAATTGAAATTTCCCTTGATAAATAAGATTCAGCCTCTTCTGTGCTTCTGAACACCTATCAGTATGAGTTGTTAGTTCACACAAAGTCTTCTGCTTCTCTATTCTTCTGCAGCTTTGCCCAGGTACTCTCTTCTCCCATGTCTTTGTATAGATTGAATCAATTAGTCTTGCACACTCTGGGTTTTTTGCTGACTGTAAACTGGGTGCTGATGGTACTGCCCGTCTTCTCAGAAGAGCTTGCTTTAGCTATTCAAAATGAGTAGACCAATATTTTAACATATTTTCTTTTTGAGTTCATTCTTTTTTATTTTTTTCTCTCCAAATGGGCAAAACAATCACATCCACAACTTCAAGCATTTATATAATTTTAGTGTCTTCCAGTTTATACTGATTCTATCTATCAAATAGATAGAAGGGAACCCTTGAAATCAGATCAATGTTTTCCCTCATGGGAAACGATATGTACATCTCTGCAAGTACATTAGAAAGAATAAAGTATTTGCCAATTATAAAACATCCCTTCTTCCACGTTAGAATATTGAAATAAAGGAAACACCCTAAGCACTATTTTTCTTCCCTTCTATTATCATGTAGACTCTTTCATGGGCTATGTTTATCACCTGTAATACTTCACTGGATGCAACTGTTACTTAGGCAGCAAGAAACAACTTACCATGACTGCAGAACAGGATTGATTTTAGGAGGTAATTAGCACTTCTATTGGAATTTCTTTACAACTCTCTAATAAGAAACAATGAAGCAATTTTTTTTTTTTTGTACTAACACTTGCATTTTAACAAGTATCTTACCAGGTCTGCAGATATTTCACAACACGTATCTTCTGTTGCAATTTTGGGATTACAATAAACTGTTATGTGGTGAAGTTCAATCTAATAAGAAATACAAAGGAGATTAATCTGAAATGTAAAAAATAATGTGTTATGGCATGCATTTTCTTATTTTGGCTTAATAAGCCTTCTCTAAAACACTGCATATTTCTGAAAAGCTGGAAAAAGATAAAGCCAAAACAATTACACAGGTCCTCAGTTAAGGAACAAATTATGCAGTCTCTTACTTTGAAGTAAAGCACATTTTAGATTTAATTTATCTTCATGTAAGCTGCATCCC
>VZTM01023650.1:23346-107680 GCA_013400555.1 Jacana jacana | reverse complement strand
CGGGGGCGGGGGCAGGCGGTGCGGCGCGGCGCGCCCAGCCCGACCTGATAGAACCCCGACGGGTCGTCCATCGCGGTGAGCCGGGGCGAAGGACAGGCCTGGTATCCTGCGACCGTACCTAGAGCCCGAAACGCGGGTTTTTTTTGTGGGGAGAAACCCTCCGCGCCCTTGCGCGGGTAACCGGGGAGGAAGCGTTGCGCCCCCCGCGCGACGCACCTCCGCCTCGCCTCCCTCCCTATGTCGGCGGCACCCGGTACTGCCTGCCCTCGGCAGCGACCCCTTATCCCCCCCCCACGGACGCACCTGCCCGCCGGGCTCGACCAGAGCCGCCGGCGGGCATCACGGCATCCCCCTCCGTGACACTGCTCCGGCCGTAGGGTACAGGGACCCCAGCAGCGCCCTGTGGAGGGGCATGGCAGTGCTTTGCCGGCTCTCCGGGGACAGGGACAGGGCACCGACCTCCGGGAAGGTCACCTTCACATATTTCCTTTTTATACGTGAACCAGTTAAACTAGTTTCAAACCCTGAACTAGTTGCAATTGCATTACGCGAACTGACACTGAACCAAAACAACCCCATCTACAACCAAGTTTGCACCAAACCAGGTACCACTTGAAATAACTGCCCAGCCCCTGTGGCTGCTTTTGGTTATGTCCCACTGCACTCTTCACATCGTTTTTAAAATGCACAACCATCCCCATCTCACCCGCCTCCCCGCCATCCCTCAGGGCAGACACCAGCACCCTGGAATAGACCAGCTGGAGTATGGATGGTGCTTATCTGGGAACAGCATCATATGCTGCAAGAACGAGCAGGGTGGTTACATACTACCCTGCGGTAACATCTGAAAGCTTTAATCACACGAGTTACATTAAGACCTTCAATTTGAAGAGTTCTATTGCATCCAGAGCAATGATAGTAACAGACAAAGTTGTTAGAAGATCCCGAGACAGGTCTTACTTGTCTCCCATGTAACCAAGAATCAAGCATCACACATAAGAAAAACATGTCACAGTTGGTCTTTACTCACCTGCACACCTCCACGAGGATTCAGAGCTGTGCTGTGGGACGGCTATGGCCTGACTGTCCGTCCAACTGGGGCATTTCTGGCCTGTCCCCCCGGCTCTCTCACTCTCAGGGTGTCAGGTCAAGGAGAAACAGCAGAATTCACCCCACAGCAAGGTCACGTCTACCCTGGTGAACTGAGCAGAATCATCACGGAAAAAGCAAACCAAACAGATTGAGTGGTAGACGCTAGTCCAGTTTGTGTCAGTTTAGCCCATACCTTATTCCATACCATATTCAAATCTTTACAGCTGAAGTCTAATTCCCCTTATTTTTATTAAGAATATTTCTGACCTGATTTATGCACTTTCTACATTCATCCTAAAATCTTATTAAATACCTTGGGGGGTTGATTTTTGATTCCTTGATGCTTACCATGACCCTTTTTTGAAAAAGTTACATCACTGTCTGTTATCCTACTGCCCTTTGGCTGCAAGAAATACTTCCCCCCCCCCTCTAGCTGTGCATATAAATGTTAATAGCTCTAACAATTGTAAGGTGGAAAAACTTGTCTTTTTTTCATTAGGACTATTAATAGCATAGTAACCCAGAAAAAAATACAACACCTAAGAGTTTACACTTTTACACATATTCTGTGTAATAATAGCATGTAAACTTATAGTTGAAATGATACAGCAGAAAAATAGTTAGGATATGATCTTTGTATCACAGGGGTTACTCCAAACGAGATGACAGTAAATAAGCGTGAAGCGAGACCGGTCCCACACATTTTTTTTTCTCAAGATAATATTGTATGCTGAAAGACTAACAAAACCTAAGTTACATTTTAAGGATTCAAACTTTCCAAGTACTTCTATATAATATATTTTTTTGCCTCAAACTATCCCTGTACCAATGGTCAGGTTAATAATTTTTCTCATCAAATAGAGATACTTGGATCCGCACCTCAAATTAGTTCCTTTCCAACTAGTTCCATCTCCTTTCCTTAGCAACTCTAAACAGCAGCAACAACAGATTTTAAACAAAGTACGGTCAAAATGCAGAGTAAATAAATGTTAGGGGAAGAGTTCAGAAGCAACATGTAACAGACTCAAAAGAAACAAAACGGACACAAAACCAAACCTGCAGAGAAATACAGAAGCAAGATCCCAGAGTACCATGCAGCCACTGAATGTGGAGTTCACAAGCCATTGCATGTTTTAAAACACCAATTAATACATAAAATAAAAACTGCAAATTTATTTAGAAAGGCATTTCCTTGCAATCAGAAGCCTCTCCCTCCCAAATGTTATTTTGGACTCTGAGCTTTGTAGTATATAAATTAAAGCCATATAGGAAATAAAGAGTGGAAAAGAACAACTTAACAACTGGAAATTAGATACAATAGAATTATTAACCCCAACAACATGGAAAAATTTGGAAGGATGCAGAGAAAAATGTTTTGGTTGCAAACTTGTCATGCATGTTAAAGGTAAGCAGTTGTTCATCACAGGTTTGCAGCCGGGATCTGGGCAGCAGACTCAGGCAGAGGCACTGCTGTTGACTCACTCAGTCACGGAGACGTTAAAGGGAGAGATTCACTTCACCATTACTCGTGGTGACTTCTTTTTTCCTGAATTTAATTTATTGCCCCTTGTCATAGATTCTCTGGAGGTTCAGAATATAAATATTTGCTCTGACAGGAAGTGTAAAGAACACTAAAAACCAAACAAAACCACAATAAAAACCCCACCCCACACTCCCAAGCCACAAGTGCTTTACTGCTGAAGAAGACTCACACTTTCCTCCAAGCCCAAGCAGGCTGCTCCATCTAGACCATGACAAATCCGGTTTGTTCATCCATACTGGCTGTTTCTCCTTTGGGAAATACCGAATACGTTCATGAAATAAACACTGTTGACTCATCCCAGCAACACTAAGCACATACACGTGCCTCTAGACACACCAGGGAGCCTCACAGATTTGCAAAACACCCAGCGTACGGTTACATTTTGGCAAAAACTTTTAATTAAACGGGGTCATCTTAGGCAAGTCCTTTTGATTTAAAGTTCATCTTTCAGTGACTCAGTACAAAATTCCTCCACTATACATCAGGGAGAAACTCTCAGTCATTCTCCATGTTCCTCTTTTTTTTTTTTTTTTTCCCTCCAAATAAAGCGCATTGACGGAATTACAGAGGGAGAAATGAAGAGGTACGGCACCCCTGCAGCGCCGTCCAACATTCCCCCACCCCGGCTAACAGGACTGCACGCCGCACCCGGGCAGGATGCCGAGCGGTAACTCTGGACACACCACACAGGCACTGCAAATTACGTTACGGGCCTGCCCTTGCCTGGCAGCAGACGCCGGGGAGCCGCTCACCCGAGCCGGGNGAGAAGTGGTGGAGACGTCTTGGATCACCCAAAGGGTGGGCTGCTGGCCTTTTACTTATGCGCTCCGCCGCCAGTTGGGTCTGGTAGTCGATCCGGGTGCTAATGGGGGTTGTTGGGTTCTCACACGGCCCGTCGGAGAGCCGCAGGAGAAACGACCTCCACACAAGCACCCTGTCATTTATCTTGTTCTTGGTCCCGTAACGTTCCACTTCTGAAATGTCTAGAACGCGTGTTTACTACTAAAAAATACATAATTGTGACTTCTTCGAAGTCTGTAGCGTTCCTAGTGATGTTACCTACTGGCATATGCACAGGGGCACGTGTCTGTTTCACTGAATCTGCCAAAATTTATAGGAATACTGTGGCTGATAAATGCTGCTTTAATACATTTGGCTTTCTATTAACAAATCTTTTTATGGTAATAGTTTTAAGGGACACGCTGGAAAAAAGAGGTGCTCTTGGGCAAATAAAAGCAAGGATCAGAGCTGAAGTTTTCAATGCACTGGATGACCAAAGTCAGCCACGGCCACCACTGTCTCGGGAAAATCTCTTAATCAACGAACTAATTCGTGAATACTTGGAATATAACAAATATAAATATGCAGCATCTGTTTTAACTGCAGGTATTTGGGCTGAATTTTTGTTGTCATTACTGCATTTATGGACATTTACTGTTTAGTTAATTCCTCTAATACTATGAAATTAATAGATAGGACCAAGCTGCACAAATCTATATTTGCTTAGAAATAAGTAAGTTATGAACACTCTTCACAGGTTCATGTGGAGCATTAAGCCATATCATACTGTTAGTTTCCAAGAAAACTTACCCTTTACTCCTTATCCTTGAGGTAAATGCTTTGAAAGAGCAGTTGATGCAAGAACAAGAAAACTTGATAGCAGCCTGCAAAATCAAAAAACCTTTCTTGAAATGTCTGCTTTCGTTTTGGAAAATGGCTAACAATAGTATTAAAGCATATATCATATTTTCTTTTCTTGTTAGCATTTGGTTACAAGAAAAAATATAAAAATCCTACAAATGAACACAATGTTGTTGAGGAACAATTTAAAGTAACACTTACATAAAGTAGTTGATAGTCTGAATTCTGGCAACTCACGACTATAGACTATCAGAAAAGTGGTTAGATGTTCTCAGCTTAACTAACAAAAATGAAGCTCTGTACTTTGGATGGTTAGATGTCCTCAGCTCAAAGAACAAAAGAAGGTCCATATTTTTTAGCAACTGCAGCTGAGTATGCCCTGGCTGTGCTGAAATACCAATATAGTAGAGCTGTTTAGACTGCAGCTTCTAAATAGTAGCTGTAATTTATATGGTACAGCATTTACTTATTTTTGCAGTAATTGCTAACTTGTATTTGAAATTCAAAGTTCTGTGCTTGTTCTTAGATACAGTAATTTACTACTTAATAATGTGATATATTTCACTCAAAGTTACAGCTCAAAGGTTCATCTCAACAAGAGGGAGTGGAGACAGTAATGTGTGGAATCTATTTGATATCAGTACTTCTTTAGAGAAAGAGTTGTTTGCCTGATTAATTTATCTTTCTATTGTACGTCTTTTTAAGTATTTTTCTTAGATTCTTTTTGAGTGAAGATAAAAATTGTAATATGCAAGTGTAAATTATGACACACGTTTGAGTTCCCTGTAATTACAATATACTGTTAGATATTAATAGTCTAAAAGGGAGGTATGTGCTCTCATTCTCTTTTGAAGTCTCCTGAGCAGTCTTTAAAAGTAAATTGGTGATGTTTTTCTTACCAATCTTAAGAATTTTGGGGAAATCTCCTTTTCCAGAATCTGGCCAGCCTGAAGTGCCTTTGGATAGGCAGTTTCTTGCCAAAGAGCTGAACATAATTGAAGATGCAAGTGGAAGATCAGTGTAAGAGTGATTCTGGAATGCACATTATATTGTGTTTTGCATATATTTTTCTCTTTAGTGTTATTATAAATCGCATATAAATGTTCTCACCAATAGAAATGTCACTAGCTGACAGGCCTGCTCTCACATGCTCGATTCAAACTCATGATAACAAACATAGGGCCATTTTCAAATATACTCAAAACTGACATTTAATTCTGACAACTCTATAGCATTCTCCAGATAAACTCTACCAGTGCAGTCTTCCCTACAGTCAGAAGTGGGAAACAGATAACAATTTCTGCATATCAATGAGTTGCTTTGTAGAGCAATAAAAAGATTATTGTACTCTGAGATTAGATATAAAGTCACAGTGCTCCAGGACTGCATTAATGACCTAGGATAGCGAAGCAGATTTAAACACATTCAGCATTCTCTGTACCTTGTGCTGCCAGAATTTGTCAGGTGCTTAGGAAGAATAAAGTTTGGGATGTGCTACTCATCAAAGTCTGATCCTTTGTACTGCAGGAGTGAGAGTGCAGATGTGTGTTCTTGCACTAAGCACACTCTGGTTCTTCACCTACAGGGGACCTGGAGCTTAGTTGAGAGTGTCTCTTAGTGCCAGCTATCCTAGGGCCGTGTTGGTGTTCAGGGTGGGCTTATTTCTATAATGACATGTGGCATCATATATTTTTTTAAATTACTCTAAAGACATCTGCACATATTCTAAAAGTAAACATTAAGGTCTCAGGAGTTCTGAGGAAAGGGTGGATTTTTAATGCTCGGTATTGCACAGCCAGCTTTTATCATTTCTCTCTTAAGCAGACCTCTCTTGTATGGAATTCTCTCTCATTTCTTACACGGTGGTAAAGAAGAAAGTACCCAGAATACCCTTCCAAAAGTGACTTTGCTCAATTATCCAAAGCAGAACGTTGGCAAACCACCTACTGACAGAAATCAAAAAGGTAGGTGCGGGTAGAGGGTAATTTTTGCAAAAGTTTTATTTGTGACTAACTTTTCTATATGATACATATGCTTATAAACATGCAGGTGGACACAGTGTACCTCCTTCTCTTCTTTTTGTAAGAAAAATTCTTCAGCAGAACAGGGTTAATACCTCAAAAATACCATTAAGCTGTGTGACCTGACCATACCTGTTGCTCACGTATTCATTTAAGAAAGGTCCTACTATATCCAACTCAAGGAAGACCCACCCATGATTTCTAAAACAAGCAATATATGTGCCTTTGTTTAAATAAGTGACCACCGGTTGCCAAGGGAAATATTTGACAAGGTTATGATTTAGTAGCGTTTCAAAATTTGTTAATGATTTGAGGTAGATCAAGAGGTTGAATTTTAGCAGCATTTTATCTACCAATTTAAAGATTTACAAATTGATTTAACAAAATAATTGAATAGTGACTTGATTACAGATTTGAAGATGACAAGATTCACAGATCCCAAATTAGTCCACAGACACATGAGCAAAAGCAGAGATCTCACACTAGTGCATATACATATAAGCAAAACATATGAGTGCATGCACACACACCCCCACACCCTGTGGCCTGTAATTGCTGAGATCAAAGGTTCCTTAGTATCGCACGACGCTAACAATTCAGGAGGTTCCCCTTTTAACTTATACACGTGCACGGACAAATGGGAGAAGATCCACATCATAAACATTTAAGTGGAGTGGTGGATGAAAGAGAGGCTAGTTTAGAATTTCCCTTGTTTTGAGTAAATACTCCTAGTGCATCAGCATTCTTCAATGGGTGATAATTGAGACTCAAGGGGCTGACTTGCCCTGGTCTTTTAATTGTTGAGATGTCTGCCTGAGCAGCATCTTAACTCAAGGGAGATACTGGCCACAGCTCACTGCAATCCAGAAGAGCTCAAAGGGTCCTACTAGAATTGCCACTTACAGGCTCTGAGATAGACTTTCATCAGGTAGTTTTCCACCCTGGCCCAGCCCAGACAATGAAATGCTCCAGTACTTTCCACTGGTTATGCAAGCCCAGTACTCGCTACGTCTTGGGGTCCTGGTATTTCCCCCTCTGTTGTCATGATCCATAGGTTGTCAGGAGTGATCTGTTCTAGTGATTATTTTCAAACAGGAGGAGCCATGTGGATGAGGTACTCTAAGGGTGCTCTAGTCCATTGCTGTCCACCTTTCCTTCATGTTAGACCATTATGAATCATTCTGGTCCATGTGGCCCAGGTGGGAGGAAATTGCACCAGGTACCAAGAGGCCTAACAGCAAGGGGTGTGTGTATATATGTGTGGTGTTGCACCACCACACTAACGTGCATCGACTCTCAGGTCTGCTCTCTGCCAGGATCCTAATGGAATAGCATATAGGGCATACAAATCTGGTTGCCCTTGGAAGTGCTTGACTGGCCTCTGAATGTGTCAGTAGTAGAAATTTCTTATATGGGAATGTATTTTATTTATAAAGCAGACATTTTTAAACATTACAGATGGCAAAATTTATGTAGTTTCTCAACAGTGCAAGGTACTGTGAAGCTCCTGCTACGTTGCAGCAGCTGCTTATTAGTTACTAGAGGGGAGGGGAAAAACCTGTTTAGCTTTATTCTGTTAAGGGTGTTAAAACTAGAAAAGTAATTTGAATTGGACAGCTGTGCTATTCTAATTTATAGATGGTAAAATATCTGTCACACCATTTATGCTGATTTACTGCTCTGCAGTTGCTGATAAGGACCAGAAACTAGTAATATCCCAATTCTCAGTATCAGAAATGTCACCCTCCAAATCACTTTATCAGTTTCATAAAAGTTAAAGTGGTCAAATTGTACTCCGTTATACTTTTACAAACCTGGAATGGATCAGGTGGAGAAAGTCTTACTGTATGGGCAATTTGATACAAGAATTTAACCTAAATTCTCAGTAAAATATATTCAGTAGTGGGTGTATCTCTGTTTCTCATCTAAATTACCTCATTTCTATAGAAAGTTCTCAACTCTTTAGCTGGCAGTTCTGTAGATGAGCATAAGGCTTTTCCAAGGACATAATCCATATCTCATTGACTGAAGAAACTTAAGCTCGGAGGTTATTGCTCTCTATAGAATACAGCTAAATCTAATTTTCCTTTTCTGGTCTGCTTTTTGCCTGGCTACAGTTAATATGGCCAAAGATAGAGCAAAAGGGATCATTGTTCCATTTTTTTCCTTCAAAGAGTCTGCTTCACCTTCTACTGTGTGAATTTAGCATCAACTACTTCTATTGTATCCAAAAATTTGAAAAAGAGGAGGCCTGAGACTAAAGGCCTCCACTAAAAAGTGGGAGAGAAGTATTTAACAACTCTTCTTAAGAGTTAATTCATCGAAGCAATATTGTTTCCCTTCTGCCAGAAGGGGGGGCTGAAGAAATAAAATTTAAATACCAAGATTGCTATAAATTATCTTTGTTAGAAAATAATTATTTCTATCAGAAATTAATCCATTTAAAAAATAAATTCAATGTATAGCAGAACTGTTTTTAAAGTATAACTTTGTAGCTCAGTTCTGAAGTTGACTCTGTGCAGGGTCACCTTGCTCTGCTGACTCCAGTATAACTTCACTTGGGGATTTAATTGATGGGAGTTAGATACAAAACTCAGGATTAATCATAAGACATGAAAGCTTGTTGCTTTTTGAAATAAACAAGAATATATTTATGCTTTAAGGCTTTTAACCTTTAAATAACCGTAGTCTGAAAAAATTTTCTGCATGTGTTTGGAATATGTCAGTGAAGACCTAAAGGCAGTGGGTTTAAAAATCTAATTATCTAGTTATTTTAATTAGGCTGCATATTAACGTAATAAAGTCCATTCATAAACTCAACCTTCCAAGTATCATATTTAACATCTAACTTGCTTTTCTTGTTAGAAATTACCTTGCTTATTTAGTTGAATGAATATTCCAATAAACTAGTGCAAGGACTGGGAACCCTGATCGAACATGGGGAATCTGGCGTTTCTGTTAATTCATTCACTATAGTTGAGTTGAAGTTGTCTAAAGTATAATCTTCAGTAATATAAACCTGCATGGAAAATTATATTTGTAAAATTTCCCAAGCTTCTTATGATCATATTCTGTATCAAAGTTGATAATAGCAGGAAAATAACACTCACACCTTTGGATCTCCAGGAGTGTGAGAATATTTATCTCTGTGTTTCATTTTCAGATAGAATTCCAGAACCAGGAAGGATGGCTGGCACAAGCATCGAAGAGCCCCTTGTTTTACAAAGTATAAACACATGATACCTTTCATGTGCTAATTTCTCATGTAAAGGTCTGTAAGAGTTAATTCAGGATATTCTTATTTGCATGAATTTCCCCAGTATGTCCAGTGGGACCATTTGAGCTTGTTAGATCTACCCATGAGACAGGATGACAGGGTCATTCTTACTGTCCATGAGGAAGAACATCAGCAAAGGCTCTCTTCCTCCAGTGCTAAAAGGAAAACTGTGTATGAAGTCTGGTTAGTGAAGCCTGTGCCTAGAACTGGGCCTAAAAATACTGGGTTTACTTTCTAAAAATTTATCAAATAACTTATTTCTGCACTTTCCTTATTATGTTATGTCTTTGTGCATCTTTCCTGTGTTTTTTGAATAAATTTTTTAAGCTGTATTCTGTGTGGTATTTTGAAATAATTCAAAGTGGGCGTTTTAATCCTTCTTCCTTAAGAAGAAGATGCTGCTTTCAGATAAGTATGGGAAAATAAATTTCATAGAAAATGTAGAGGAATAGTTGGTTTTACTTCTCCGGAAGTCAAGACTATATTTATCTTCCTGCCAGCAAACAAGTGAGGGTGAGTCTTTTCCATCTGGAGTTGCTATAAATTGTATGCTGTAACACTGAGTATATGGGAGGGGAAGAACTTCTGGGTTTATTTCCCAAACGACGTGAAACTTCATGTCTGGCAAAGCTAAAAATGAGGTTGGTAATAGACTACTGATTCCCAGAACTTTTTTAGCTGAGGTATTTACATGTTTTGAAATGGTAATTTATTTTAAAAGCTGAACTTTGAGGGGTACAACAAAAAAGAACAGGTTAGCTATTTTTCTCGTGTTAACAAAATGTATAGATGTTAATGTTTCCAGAGGGACTGAAGATTTTTGTATAAATACATTTTTAGGGTTGTGCTCCTAAAAATCATAATTGTTAGATAAATAGTACAGTGAGTGAAGAAAAACTAGAGAAGGGAAGATGGAGTTTGTGAATTTAAGTAAAAGGACCCTGAGTTTTAAAGACTGTAAAGTTTTGCCTTAATCTTGATTTGACATTAGCATTACAGGTGATTTTTTAATTTGATAAGCAGCCTCACCTCTAGTGTAATGTCAGACTGCAGAGAACAGTTAAGGGTTGGAAGGGAAGCTGTATTTATCCCTTTGAAGCCTCAGCAGTGAGCTCATCCCCTTCGTGTGACTAGCAACGCTGCCAGCTCCCCATTTGCTGATTTATGAGTATCTCAGGACCGTTTCCAGGAGGGAAGGACTTGTGTTTGCTAATACACCTCAATCAAATCCATCTTTAAGTCTTCTGGAGCTGTGCATGCATTAGAATTGACTGTGAGCCCTCGCTGCCTGCTCCGTGCTGCCACCACTGTCAGTTCCAACTGCTTGGCTGAGGAGCCAGCCCTGTTAAAGTTGCCACCCTGGGATTCTGCCTCATCAACAGGGTCTTTCCTGCTACATCAATGCAAACATCACTGCCCTCTCAATTTCTTTGTCTAAAAATACAGCAGAAAAATAGTCTTCTAAGCCATTAGTGCAAATTGCCTTTATTTTAGAATGAGCTGAAAGTACCTCTATGGCAAGTTGCAAAAATGAGCTCTTGAGCAATGCAGGTATGATTGTTCTAGACACAGAAATCCCTGGATTTTTAACTTTGCTTTTCCAGAGGTTAAAGTTTTTTGTTTGGTTTCTCCATAAACCAGTGGGTCAAATTGCTGTGTATATTTGGAATTTGAATTGGGGTTGGACTAGATGATCTCCAGAGGTCCCTTCCAACCCCATACCGTTCTCTGATTCTGTGAATTTTCTTTTCAAGGGCAAGTAAAAAGGCTCTGGGAAACAGAAGCTCTAACCTTGCATGCTATGTGAATCCTCCCATGTAACAAAAGCCATTGCGTCTGCTTTCTGTCTTCCCAACACAGATCCTACAGAAGCTGCCCAGGTGCCACAGATCTCCTTCGGAAACACATTTTTAGTGGTAGAAATTACATACAGTTTTTGTTCTGGTGGAAGCAGGCAAAGGGAAGTTTAGCACTTGAGCTTTCCCCAGGCACACAGCCCAGCTGGCCCACACTCTTCATAGCCCGAAAGCAGAGCTGTTACAAGGGTGTGTTCCACGGAGCTTTGAGGTAAAAGTATGTGTCTGAAATCAGTAGAAATCTGTATAAGACAGAGGGAATCTCAGAACTATTTTCTTTGGGAACGGCAGCTCCAGCCCTTTGCCAGGATCCTGTGCTGGGATGGTGGGTGGGAGCTGGCCCATTCGCTCTGGGTGCAACCTGCATTTCATCCAATTCTGTAATACCCTTACGGTACAGATTTGGGGGTTTGGAACAATCTCTTGTTTCAAAGCAGAGTCATTCTACAAGCCAATTAAAATCATATTAAAGCATTTGCAGTGATATTTATTTGTACAACAAAGCTTTGAAATGTCTATGAAAATATACCGGTCTAATCACATTAATAATGGTCTAGCATTTATCCTGACAGTACATGAAATAAGAGAGCAGCTTTCAAGATGCAAACATGGAGTAAGAACGATGAATGTGAGGCTGCCTTGGCCTCACATGGGATGGAGAGGAATCCCCAAGCCTGTACAATATGGTGGCACTTTCAAAATAAAAATCGTTCACTAAAAGTTCAAACTAAGCAAGGTCAGTATTTAGATGAAAATAATTCACAGCCCTGGTGTCACAGGTTCAGATTTTAGAGAAAATTGCCACTTAGGTGAGCATGCACAAAAATTTTCTCAAATATTTTAAGAATATATTTTCTCAAATAATTTAAGAAGCTCCATCTAGCTTAATTACAGCCTGTGACATCTTGCATTAACTGCCCTTATTATTTCTACTGACATAAGAATGAAAAAAACCCCAAACAAACAAAAACCCAAACCCCAGAAAAAAGAAAGCATGTAGAAGTTTGGGGGTGGGTGTTAATGAGCAAAATGCATTTCTGAGTATTATTGGAGATAGAATGCTGTAACTGAGACTGCTATGGAGGGAATTACATTAGAAGAGGCTGTTCTTTGTCTGAGCATGGTGTCACAAGTGAAGGTGACAAGGAGCCAGTTTGGTGTGGATATCAGAGCTGGAAAGCACTTTGGAAGAACTTAACCCACAAGTTTAAAAAGAAAAAAAAATTCTTTTAAACCAAATTTTTGCTCTCCCCTAGAATCAGAGGAAACTATGTTTATAGACTCTACAGCACCAGTGCTTTTTCAGGGGTATTAGTTTCTGTCATGCACAGGGGGATTTTTATTTTCTAAGCTTTATCAACACGCTCCAAGGAGTCGGTTACGCTTTCCTTCCTGAGCACCCTTTGTATCAAGCCGAATCTCAGTGTCAGTTGATCAGTTTTCCGGAGGAGTGATTATCATCAGGTGATTAGGAAAAGCAACCCCAAAATATTTGTTCACACTTGCAAAGACACCCTTTCAGTTGCAGCCAGTGTCCAACTCCTTCAGAGCTGACCTGTGTGCTCACACACTTCCCTTGTCCTGCCACCAGCGTTAATCTCAGAGCTTAACATGCAGCAGTCGGTGACTATTGCGCATCCCCTCATGACTAATGTGCTAGGTTGGACACAAATTGTCCCTCTTGTTGCAGGAGCAGAGCTCAACACAGGTGGTTACCTCTGTCCTTAGGGAAACATGGTTGGTAAACTTAGGTAAAATTACTTTTTAATCAAAAAACCATTGCTTACCTGACACACACAATTTAACAATCTAACCTCACCACCCATGCTTTTCTTCCCCCATCCGCTGCAGTCAGGTTACACCGGGGTTAGGCAGCTGAAAGTTCATTTCTTTCCCTCTTGAGGCTCTTTGCTCCCTCATGCCAAGTACAATATTTACAGTGCAAATTCAGCAAGGAGATATTGAGCAGCCTGGCTTTAAAATACTTTATATTTTCTAAAAAAGTANTTAAATAAAGCTTATTTGTTGTTACAGAGGCATCGTCCACTGGGAATCCACAGCTTCCATTTTGAGGCAACTTTGGTTTAAAAAATACCACAACATTTAGGAAAATCCAACCTTGCTATTATATTAGTATATTCTTACGTTAACTTTTAAGTGAATGTTGTAAGCCATGCTTAAACTTCTCGGTTCCTACCCCACGCAGCTCGAGAGCGCAACTGTTTCAGCCCCAGCAGTAGTATTTTTTTTAGACTTTCCAGCTCCATTTAATGTCATGTCATATATCACCCTCCACCGCTGGCTCTGTTAAACACACCACTCGGGCAGCAAGCCTGCATGTGCACATGCAGCGGTTTGCAAACCAGCCGGAATAATTTCCACTCCTTTTTAAGCTACTATTAAAATGTGTCTGGTTTTGTGAAACAGCCGCGTGGGTTTAAAAGGAACTCCTTAGGAGAACTTTGATGAATGTTAAAATGATCATACTTTTCAGAGGATCCCCTTACATTTCATTATTTTATGTTCATTATATTCCTATTTAAAAGCTAAGTTTGCAACTGAGAAACTGCAGGAAAAAAATAAAATAAAATAGGGTTCCTGGGAGGAACTTTCTGTTAAAAAGGGCAAGTTTCTTCGATTTATGTTCTGGTGATCATTTTCCCTGGCTCTGCTCCAACACAGTCACACGTGCACGAGTCTGATATGACACTTTATGACACCCAGCCTTTCGGGTGCTGGGAGGGCTTTGCACGGCTGTGACCAGCCCCACACCTTGGCAGACACTGACCCTCCATCTGGAAGGACAGGCAGCAACCACTGAGACCACACAACTGTGGTCTTCTCCAGCTGAGGCCTGAACACAAGTCCATACTTGATATTTCTGCAATGTTGCAATGAAGAAAACCCGATGCTCTTCCCCTTTCTCCTGTTTCCTCAAATTTGTTCACCACTGCCCAGAGCTAGAAGGGGCTACAGGTCCATCACACCTGCAAGCCATGGTACTTTGACCATGGTACTTTGACAGCAGAGGTTTTCAGCCCAGCCTCCCCTCATAGGTATTTTTTTAGGATGCCGAGACCAATATGACCTTCATCCATCTTCCCCAGGAGGGTTTATTTTCCAGAGAGGACAGGGCTGTTGATGTCAAGAGAAATTATTTCACCCAGGACTGTGCTCTGATCCTTTGGGTATACACCATATTTAGTCCGTTGCTGAGAGGGGGTTGTTTCGGTATTTTGTATTTGGCACGTTGATGGGAATTCCTAGAGGATCCTAGCTTTCCCTTTTTGGGATGTCTCCATCCACAGGTCCTACTGCACAAGGCTGTTAGCTACTAGCGGTGGAGGGAGGGGGGACAGCTGGGGATTGAAGGTTTGGGGATGTGAGGGAAGTTTGACAAGGACCAGATCACTCCCTAACCCCTGCAGGTCTGGCTTCCAGTGCCCTGTCCTCCTCTCCCCCTCCGTGCACGGTGCTGCTGCCTGTTCTTTCCACAGCACCTCAGGGACTTTTCCCCCTTGGCTATTTATCACTTCTCTTCTTCCTTTTATGGACAGAGGGAGGTATTTCTTATATATGAAAAAGTATTTACAGCCCTTTCTCAGGAATTGAGCTGTGCATCAGATCACAAAAGAAACTTGAGCAAATCTTCTGGGGAGGTGGGAAGCAGCCCTCTTGCTCCCCAGGGGCAAAGGAGGCTTAAACCAGCCCCAGGCTCCACATGTTGCATAAACACATGGAGACCCAGAGCAACCTCCACCCACGCACCCCTGCTGTGTTAGGAAAAACTCTCCTCTCCCAAGCAACCCCTGAACTCAGGGACTTATCTTAGCTCCAAGAAAATGCACCAAAGTGGGAAAACCTCCTATACCATGTGGGACCATGACCTGTGCTTTGTCCTTCTTCTAGGCAGGGGGCCACCAGGGGTGAAGACGCTGCCAAGGCAGGAAGGAGTTAAAGGTCCATTTGCTTGGCCAAACAGTTTCACCCTACAAAAAAGTAAAACCTCCAAACTTGTGAGTTAGGGGCAGTCATTTTGGGTTAGGAGCACCCTTTTCATACCTTTCTGAAAGCCAGAACCAGCTCATTTCCCTGAAGAGCGGCTCAGGCCAGAGGCAGCAGCCCGGGGTCAGGCCCCGCTGGGAATGAGGTCCTTGGCTCAAGGCTGTCTTTTTTAACCCAGGTATTGAGAGGATTTTCCAGCAGGAGGTGGTTTCCAGGGCCCCTCCCCATTGACAAGATTCTCCTCCTCTATATAGGGAGGCTGCAAAGGCAGTGAGGACTTGGACTGTCCCGGCTGGTGGCTGTACAGGTTCCTGACTCTCCAATACACTCTCTGCTCCCCTAATTGGACACCTGTGAGTACTGCTGGGGCTGGGGCTGGGGGATGGCCGTGCTTTGGTGGGATGGAGCAGTTCCATAAGACAACTACCTTGTTACTTTGCAAACACATGTGGTGAATTAAACTGCAGGTAGCATGTACAGATTGGACACACTCAGATGCTTTACCCTGATTTCTGTATTTCTGCTCGGATTCCATTGAAAATGCATGAGAGACCGTGCACATTCGAGACTGCGCACAGACGTTCTACCTTGTCCCTTAGTCACTTCTAACACTGCTATTGCTGAATTGAGCCTTTAAGGACAGTGGCTGCAGGGCATGGGTGACACTGTGACCCAGTGGCAGTGCAGCGCGCAAGGTGCTGTGTGCTGCCGGGTGGCGGCAGGTACCTGCAGCAATTAAGCATCATAGGTGCATTCAGTAAGGAAGAAACCTGGTAGCCTGAGCAGCTGATCCTCTTTAACTATTTCTACTTTTTCAGTGCTAATAAAGGAACTTACTGCACTTCCCATAATGTTTACAAAAAGTATAACAACCAAATCAAATAATTAGCTTGTCAGTTACTTGTACTTTAAACAGGGAAAATGCTTAAAAGTGAGAAGGAATGAAAACATTATTTCAAAAATGTGTTAGCGTTACATACGTGCATGTTTTAATAAACTGGGAATAAAGTTTGAGAAAAACTGATCTGATAATTCACTGAACTACACCAATTCGAGTAATTCAAAACACGATATGCCTTTTTTTTTTTTTAAGGGAAAATAGAGCAACAAGCTTCTTTTAGCAAAATACTATGAGTAAATTAAGAAGACAGTAGATGGCAGTATAGAAGGCAGCTTCAGTGTCATCCCAGAAGTTCCCTTCCTTCTTTTCACACACACACACACAGATAAGGATCCACATCCACATATATAAATGTTGATATGTACTGTATGTGTGTGCATAATTAAGAAGCTATATGAGATATTTTAAGTATAAGGGAAGTGAGAATGTTTGTCATTACCCTCTAATATGTAACTCTCGAGAAAATATTTTCTAGTATGCACTCATAAAAAGAAGCCCATCTTCTCTTTCACTCAAAGCTTTGCAGCTGCACCAAGACGCCTTGTGCAGACTGACCTGCCAAACTCCCAAAGTTCACAGTTCCCTCAAGCCACTAACCCAGAGCCTGAAACAATGAACCCCAGGAGAGCAACAACCTTGATTAAGTAGTCACTTTAATTTAGTACATGATACTCCTCTGGCTGTATTCGCTTGGATGTAAACAATGATTTTTATTATCTCATTTGCAATTGACATGCTAGTCCCTAAAAGGTATTTGTTTTGAATTTGTTATCATTACATTTTTGTGGAACAGCTAGTATTGAGAAGAACATCGCCATATATGGAAGCATGCATAGATGTATGCAGAGGATCCCAACGCTTTATAATTCACTGAGACTTATTAGTTGCAAATCTTTTGGCTTTTCTTTTAAGTTTGTTAAATTTAGAAGCAGCCAAGAGTTAGAGATAGCTTTCCAAGTTGTGCAAAGTCCAGTCAAAATATGCATTATTTATGAATTCTAATTGCAGAATCTGATTTACTTAATAGAATGACATTTGAGGGTATTTGAAATAGCTGTTGTTTTCCAGATGACGGCAATCTATCCCCACATGATGCAATTTAAGTCTTTTTTCCTTCTTTTCTAATTTTTACAGTTTATAACACTGGTCAGTTTATACATACAGTTAACCCAGGTCAATTTCTTTGGAGTATTTAAAGAGCTGTCAAGTGTTCAATCAGATTTATGTAGTAACGTGCATTAACAGAGATGAGAAAACCTGATAGGAGACCAAGGCACTTTACAGCTGATTTGATTAAAGGGCATGGAGAATGTATTAAAATTTTAAAAACTAAAATAAAATACCCAACCCAAAAGAACCCCCAAACAAAAAAAAAACAATTAACTGATCAGCCCTGTGAAGTTACTGAAAGTGTTCTGTCTTAAAATACAGACTCTCCCTCCTCCCTGGTTGAGCAACCATAAACTAGTACTGATGATACCTCAATGTTCAGATGAACATGCCCATGATGAGAGTAAGCATTTGATGGGTGGTCCCAGTAACCAGTGGGGCAAGGTGAAAGGCCAGGAGGGATCAGTAGCAGTGCTCCTGACAATGCTGATGGTGCTGGGGAACCAGTTCCCAAGTAAAGATCCCAAGATTAGGATTCATCCCTAGATTTTTCACTTTTTCAAGCAATGATTAGTTGGGTAATTCGGTTAGGTACTGGAAGAGTAAAAGATAAACAACCTGGAAAGAACATATTCAAAAATACTGCAGCCTAATAAATACAAGTCAAGCAGTAGGTTAGTGCTACACTCTTCCATCAGAAACCACTTATGAGAGCAGGGATTGGTTTCTGAAACTAATTCACATATTTGGTTGTATGTTCCTCGCTTATAATTATTCCCTGTACAGCTGTGATAAGCTTTTATATGGACATTCACATCCTGCAGAGGAAGGGAAAAGTGTCCTTTATCTTCTCATTAGGAGAAAAGCAGTCCCTCTGAGCTCTGACCCAGGAGGGAGTTCTGCTTGGCCAATAATCTTTCAATTAAAGTGCATTTCCTGAAGATATTTATACTTTATCCTTGGGAAAATATACTCAGGATAAACCGATTATAAGACAGCATTTAACTTCTGTCACTGACACGATAAGGGAAAAGACAGTGAAGATCAGCGGGATGTGTCTACAGTGGGACAGCAGGAGGAGGAATAGAAAGCAAGCTGCGGAATTACACACACCTATGTACATGCACATTTGGGCTTTAGACAGGTGTAACATCTGGATCCACTTTGGTGTAACATCTGGATCCACTTTGGTGTAACATGGTGCATTTTTATGGCAAGAAACTTTATATCAATAGTACCTTTGTGATTGCTTTTCCACCCTTTTCCTCCTCCCTTTCTCAGGATAGCTCAACTCTGAGTATAAAGATATTTATTCTTGTAGGTGATCTGGGCTATCATCTGCCTAAAAGAATGTATGGAAACCTCTTACCATCTCTAGCACAGATAAGATATAAGATATCTCCGTTTCTCTCAGCCAGCCCTGGAGATGAAACCCAGGAACTGGCTAAGGGCTGAAGTTTGCCTTCTCAGGGCAGTAACAAATATTTTCCCTTGGCCTCTTTGCCCAGCATCAATCATATACTGGACCAGTGCAGTTCCAACCTGATCAGAGAGAGCCCAGAAGGATTACTGCCAAATATTAATCAGAAAACTTCATCAACTGATTAGTTCTGTGCACAGTACCTCACTAGGACAAATATAGCTGAGTTTGTGGAGCTCATCTTCCACCCCTTCCATTCAGAAACCTTTCTTTAATATTAATAGACATCAATTAACACTCAATCTACTAAACTATTAGTATTTGTTAATCCACATTTCATAACTGCATTTCCTTTTTTACTACAGTGGTACTCAGCTGCTACTCAGTCTTTACCCTCAGATTCTAGAGGACTGGTCATGAAAAGTTCTTTTTACACAAAATCCATGTTTTCTTCTCATTGTGTTTCAAGATCCATCTGTTTCTTGTAGGGGGTCTATGCTTGCCACATTGAAACTAGTCAAATATAGTGCTTAGATCTACAGGATAAAAACTTGTGTTTTCAAGCTCTGCAGTTCAGGCCACCTCTTATACATTCCAACCTCATCTGGCTTCCAAAAAGACTGAATTTATATAATAAGGCACAGAAAGTTTTACATGCAGGAAGAAGTGGGAGAACGTAGTAGAATACAGACAGACCAGCTCTCTGTGCATGCTCTAATCTGTGGAAGATGTTTTTGACTCAGCGTGCAGCAAGGAGAGGAACCTTCCCTTGGTCCTTGGGCAAACAGACAGCAAAGAATTTTTGGGCTGTCCTACTGGTGACAGGCCAGCAGTTTTTTGAGGAGGATGGTCAGGATGATTCAGCAGTTTGATTTCCACCATCATTTGTGAGCAGCCTCAAAGTAGCAGGACATGACTCTGAAACTCGACTCCACAGTTCAGTCTAATTTTCAGTGTTTCTGCCAGCAATACTAAATTCCTATTGACTTGAATGCTCTGTCACTTGGCATTTAGCTACAGGTGGCACGATCCGACCTTTCTCATGCTTCAGGATGACCATATAGCTGTCTCTTCCTGGGCCTAGGATGGACTGAAACCCTCCCGCTCCATTGCTGCAGCAGTTCCTCCCACACCACTGGGCAATGGGGCGGAGAATATGCCTTGCCCTTGCTATGGCAGCGGGAGGAGAGAGGCACCAGCAAGCTCCTGCTGCCCCCTGAGCCCTCTGCTCCTGGAGCCACAGCTCTGGCGATGGGGCAGCGCTCCCTTTGCTCCCCTGTTTGGCTGCTTTCACCCTGCAGCCGCCAGCTGGAAAGCTCAGATGGAGAGAATACCATCTCCATTATTGGAACTCTAGTGCAGCTCTACCAGCCCTCTTGGCAGCGAGGGAACATTTTCTGCCTTAATCCACACAGAGGTCAAATAGTTTCCTCTTGCAGCTCTCTTCCAAAAATCTCCTGGGAGCAAGCGAAGGGCCACATCCTACAGAGCTCCCTCAGAGACTCAATGGCAGGGAACACTGTGCTCAGGCCAGCAGCAACGCACAGAGCCAGGCTGATGCGGTCTCCCTCCTGCTCACCCACACTCCATGTGCAGGTGTGACCTGGGTGAATTCCCCTGTTGAGGTGTTCCAAGCAAGGCTGGTGACATGTTTAGAGGAAAGCTGCTCTTTTTTTCAGATGAGAGAATTGCCAGGGCATCTAATTTCCACTGAATTTTAGTGGGATATCATCTAACCCTCTTAGGCGCCTCTAAAATCCTAGTTTTGTTTTTAAGCTCTGTGTCACCTTCTCCATGATCCGTGCTTCTCTCTCAGACCCCTCGCACAGCCTGGCCTTGCAAAAAACCATTAATCTGTGGGAAGGCTTCAGGGACAAATATTTGGAAACCAACCTCTGATACTCCCCGAGCACAGGGTGTCCATTTGGCTACATACCACAGAGCTTGGTCTTTACAAATATCCTTCTGCTTTTGGGTTGATTGCTGACATCTTTAGCAGTCAGTTCTCCAAACTCCCTCGCGGTTCATGTTTGTTTGAATGCTGTAAATATTAACTTCAGTCTCAATAAGGAAATGAAACAGGGTCTGTCTCCTGGAGATGTTTTTCTTGGGCACACGCTCGTCCCTCTAGCTCCTCCCCAGCTCCCCTTTCTGCTCCAATGCATGACAGGTTTTCTGATTAGCACCACTCTTTTCCTGTCCTGTAGCAAACCACAAGTCCTCTGCGTCCTCCTATGTTTTCTTCACTTAGGGCTGTGTGCCCCAATGGGCTGAGCAGACCACTTAGGAAAGCTCCAGTGTTACCAGCAAAGATCTTGCAGCTACATCCTAACCTCCAATGGCCAGAGCAGGAAAGAAGCTGCCTCCTCCCTCTCAAACATGGTGCAAAACAGCCAAAACCCTCCCACTGCTCTCACCTATGGAGCAGATACATCCGGCTGCTTTATCCAAGCCCAACTGCGTGATGCTGTTTTATCCACGTGCAACTGCATCATCCTCCCAGTTTGAGCACCATGGTTCAGAGTATCTAATAGCTGATGCAATTTCCTGGCTTGTTTTATTTCTTCTCTTTCTCATGTGGTAGACATTTACCCTTCATGAATGATTAGCTGCCACTCTGAAGCATGGGAGGGGGATAACTCTAATTACTTCACCAGTAGTACTGATAGGGTTTTTTTTCCCGCTTTTTTTCTTTTGGCCTTTTCTTAGTCTTATTCTTCTCCAAATTAAATTATATTAGAGCGACTGAAAATAGTCCTTTGCAAGAAAAGTTTGTTTCTGCCCTTTCTGGAACACAGCCTGGGAACTGTTCTTCTACTAATTATTTCATTATCACACTGGTGTTTCAGGATGCACCAAACAGTATTTGGGTGACAAGAAATTCTTTTACATATCTGAATTCGATTAGCTTTGTGATGGGCAAGAGATGAGGCTGCAGGAAGCTGTTCAGATGGTAGTCTCGGTGCAGTCCTGACAGTCTCACTGCACAGACATCAGTTATGCCTTTTCTCTCTGATCATCAGTACAACATAAAGAAAATTAAGTAATAAGGCCAGGTTTCCTCATTTGCTTTAGTGCCAAGAAGATTTTGATTTAGGGGATTTCAGACACAGTAAAAAAGGAATCAGAATCCAAACACAGATGCTCTAAGGTATCTAAACTGGCACTCAAAACTATCTGCATGGAACCGTGAGATATGACACAGGGCCAATAGTGCTTTGAATCTACTGCATGGTGGATTTGACAGGTGTGTTTTGCCTGGAACATTTCCACATTTGCCTCTTTTTAAAGCAGAATGTTTTGCTTCCTCAACAGGTGTCTAGTGAGTCAAAATGGCTCAAAAACCTCTGAGCGATGATGAGAAATTCCTCTTTGTGGACAAAAACTTCATTAACAACCCACTTGCCCAGGCTGACTGGTCAGCAAAGAAACTGGTTTGGATTCCATCAGAGAAACATGGATTTGAAGCAGCAAGTATCAAGGAAGAGAAAGGGGATGAGGTGACAGTTGAACTGGCAGAAAATGGAAAGAAAGTGACACTGAGCAAGGATGACATCCAGAAGATGAACCCCCCGAAGTTCTCCAAAGTGGAGGACATGGCAGAGCTGACTTGCCTCAATGAAGCTTCAGTGCTGCACAACCTAAGGGAGAGATACTTCTCAGGTTTAATTTATGTGAGTAGAATCAAACATACATGGCATTTCCTACTGCATGCTACTGTGTCCCGTCACAAAGGAGGCAGATCCCACCCACTGTCAGGGATATAATCCTTGCATGTAACACTGCCATGCAAATGCTCACCCCTAGTAACAGCATTGAGATTGACAAATCAAAAATTTATTTAGTTCTCTTTATTCCCCACAATAGTCCCATTTCTTTAATCATTGCATCTCTACTTAACTAAATTAAGATACATGAAGGTTTGTTCCCAAAAGCCTGCTAATTCTGAAAGGATATTATTAACTTGGAAAGTATTCTCTGATAGCTAAACAACACCTCAGTCCTGCTGCTTTGAAATAAATAAATCAATCACTAGGGACTTTTGAATTACCTCAATGTAAACCTGAACAAGTTCCCAGTAACTGCAAAAAGAACATACGGAAAAGCCAAATCATGTAGTCTTTTCTCAGGCAAAACTCCCACTGAAAGGCAGCTGACAAGTTCTGGTTTGGTGAGTGCTTGAGTAAAACCTTATGTTTGAATAAATTAATAAACCTACTGGAATTCAAGTAAGAGTACTCATATGCTCCAGTGTGTTACTGAACTAAAGCCATGCATCTACTAAAACATTTTTCCCCTCTTGTGGGTCAATTTACAGAGAAGACAAACCTGGACAAATTATAATCTTAATAATAATTCTCTCTGTTCATGTGAGTCAGGGCCACAATTATCCTCCCTTCCAGTCTACACAAGTATATGAGCACAAACTTATTTTGACATTAATATCCCTGTAATCTAATTGCATCGATACTTAGCAAACTTCACAGTAGGAAAGCCCAGAAAAATTTCCATGGAACTTAGCAGTTATCCTTGATTTTACATGGAGGATCCCTATGCTGTGCTGCAGAAAAGTAATCAAACCGTTCCAGCCTATGAAAGTGTTACTTGCATGACAGACCACTGATGAGTGAAAGCAAGTACAAGATTTTTGAAGGGGGATTAGATGTGTCATTATTAGTATGAGGAATGCTAAATTGGAAAGTAGGAAATGAAGCAGAAAACAAGATAGTTATATACAGTACAACAAAGGCACTATTTAATTGTTGTGCATAACTTAAAAGAGCTAAGCTCAACAATCTGCAGGAATGTACTAAAATGCACATCATCAAGAGTCCTGAAAGAAGCCAGACTTTCCATCTTTTCAGTGTTTGAGTTTATTGGCTTTTAAGTTTGCAGGTGAACATATGGACATACGTGCCACCTATTATACCAGAACACGCAGCATTAATTACTAAAACGGAATTTGTCTGAAAAAGTTCTGCATTGTTGCAAGGTCTAAAATTAATTACTATAAGAACAGTGGGAGAAAATCTGTGGGGTTTATCTCCTTGTTGCTCTCAGCAATGCCCTGCATAGATGTTCCAGGATTTCCAACATGTTTACTTTGTGGAACTTTCACTTTACGCAGGAAGAGGAAATTTTGACTTGTATTACAACAAATTATTAGCATTTTCAGTAACCAACAACTGCTTAAACTGGTCCAGCCTTACACAAGGCTGCCCAACTATAGGCTCTCATACCTTTAAAACAAATTTAATAAATAGAGGGCACCTAAAAAGAATTTTAAGTTTTGTTCTCAACCACTTGCAAAACTAATTGTGAGCAACCATCTCCTGGCTTTGCCATGCAATGCCTACATTGCCTCCCCTGGAGTCCCACACATACAAAGAAAACATGACTGTAACATTTTCCCCTCCAGAGCATCACTGACACAAATGAGTATCCCTAATTCTGCTAAAGAAAAGTCAACCTACCTGGGGAGAAAAAAAAAAAGTAAAATATATATGTATAAAAGTCATCTGCCTCTTGCAGATGACTGATATCAAATATTATTAAGTAAAAAGATTCAGTGTAGAAATTCAGAGTGACCATGCAGTGGAAAACCATTGGCCTTTTTCTTCACCACAGATAATTAAGAAAGTGGGGCTAGAAGAGCATTGCTCCTAACTCATGTTTCTTATTGCTCCGAACAAATAGAATCTGCCTTGTCCACATACAAATTAGACCAAAAATGGTACTATAGACATCAATAAAATAGTAATGCAACTTTAGAGGATTTGAGAGTCGAATCAAGTTCCTTGTGCTTTTATCCATAGGCATTACCACTTCAGTCTCTGACTAACAGTGCAAAATGCTTTGAAAATCCAGAAAACTATATATGCAATTTGAAACCAGAGGTGGGATTCCTATACCAAAACTTAGGCATTTACAGCAAAGTTGTGTGTATTTGTGCCAATCTCTCTTCAATACCATGAGAGATGGTGTCAGTCACACTCCAGTCAGAAATGGGGATTCCTAAACTTCTCCAGCTCAGGATTTTCCCTGCCTTTCTAACCTGCTTGTGCCTCAAAGTTAGTTCTTCAAAGGTGTGTTACTGTATGCCTGGGTGTGCAGAGCCCTGCAGGTGGCCAGTCAGGCAAATGCCTACAAGTCTCAGGGCTGGGAATGACGAGTTGAGCACATACAGTAAATCTACTGAATCCTATTCATTTCTACTGAAAATAAAGGCCTTGCTATCCTTTCCTTAAAGGCCCTGGTAGTCATCCTAGGATAAAAACCTGCCACTTTTCAAGTGTATTGACCCTGCCCTGTAGCACTGAAGTTCCTTTTGACACAATTAGCACAGTGTCATTCTGAACTCCAGCACCAATGAAAAACCATCAAAGTAATTATCTACCTTCCACATCAAGGGTTTTAGCTTGGGGATATTGAGAGCTGGCAAAGATCTTGAGCTTTTCTTGTTATCTGACTTGAGACCATGGATATACAGTCACAACCTGTAATGGTAGGAGAGGTTTTCATCACCACCCAGAGCACCCTAGAAGTTCTGCCCAGCCTGGAGCACCCAACCTGCTCCTCGTGGCTGGAGGCTGCTAGATGTTCTCGCTGTGTTTGCTCAATACCATATAAAGCACTCAGGCAGTGCCGAGACCGTGTTGTGGCATTTCCTATTATGGTCAGGAAAGGGAAATCCCTGTGCCCAGAGCCAAGCTTCCCAGATGCCATTTTACAGTTCTGTGCTGCAGTGCTTCCTATGGGGAAACCAGGGCAGCTTGAGCCATCCTCAAACACAGCCCTAAGATTAAGGCACAGCAGCAGCTGCACACCACAAAGCACTCATTCACACAGCAGGCCAACAAAAAAAATAATAAATCCAAACCCACTTAAGCCTAAATCACAAAGACAGTAATTTCATTATTTTTATTTTTTTTAAACCAAACACCCATAGGCCAGCTTAAATATCCCAATACTCCTGCAATAATGATCTAATAAATTTGTAATCTTTTGGTTTGGGGCTTTTTTGGGGNGGTTTTTTTTTTTTTTTTTTTAATGGAAACTCCTGCAAATCACTTCCTTTCAGTAACTGTTTGTGACAGTAACTGTTCAGTAACATGGGTATTATCATATGCCATCATTTCTGCTCCCAGTTCAACAGCTGGAGCTTGCCAAAATAAAGGAGAACTAAAAAACCTAACAAAATCTGGATGACCAGCTATCAGCTAGTAGTCAATGCTCTTCTTTGTTTAGGTATATATTTTTATACTAATACCTTAAACTGTAAAGGGAAACCGTACTTTTCCTTAAATTTCTTACAGAAACAGGCATGTAGTGAAGGTGTAACTATTCTGTTAAGGTATCTATTTGGAACTTAACTCATTTTTTTCAAGGATTCTCCTCAATCATTATTGTTATATGGTGTTCATATAATCTTTTTTAAAAATCTTCCTTCAAAGATCAATTCAAGTGTCTTATCTAGAATTTCAGTTTTCAAAATTTGACACCTACCTGAAAATACACATATATGAAAATACACATATAAAGAAATATGACATCTCACAGTCGTTACGTCATCACAGATAAGGGTGATCATTATATACTGAAAATGACTGAAGTAAAGAAGCGGTAACATCAGATCATAGCATGGTGTTTCTACAGATTATGAAATTCACATACTTTCTAGCAGTCTGCTTATTAGGAATAATTATCTGTGCACTTGGAAACTGCACCCATACACACACATTCAGAAACTGATGCTTTGTTTGCTGCACTAGGCAGAATATGAAAGTGTCTTATTTGCTGAAAGCCTGGTAGTTCAGTGCAGATGATGCCAGACTAGACATGCCACATTATATTAATTCCAGTTTTTATTTTCATTTCCTTGCAGACTTATTCAGGTCTCTTCTGCGTGGTGATAAATCCATACAAACAGCTGCCCATTTATTCAGAGAAGATTATTGACATGTACAAGGGAAAGAAGAGGCATGAAATGCCACCCCACATCTACGCTATCGCGGACACAGCCTACAGGAGCATGCTGCAAGGTAGGCGAGTTTAATGCTGCAGTTCTTAGACATCACTGCACAGAAATATGGGAGAAAGCACCTTGTAACTCCACATGGGCTCCTGCAAGAAGCATAGCCAGAAAAGAACTGTTACGGAGGGCAACACGAGCTTTCTAGAAGATTCAGAGGAATTCTTTGGCAGGAACAGCAGTCCACAAACACTGTGACTCAAAAAGGAAAAACAATCCTTTTACCCATCTGTGTTGAGGCATGTGGGAAGGTTTCAAAGTCAAGCAAATAGTTTTGGCAAATACGGGCATGGAAAATGCTCCCTCTCCACCAGTGGAGACTATTCCAAAGTTAGCTGCTACTTCTGCTGGATCTGTCGGCGTTGCTCCTCTCCCCCCCCCCAACAAAGCAAACTCAAATAATAAAGTTTTGGGGCTGTTTTCTTGACAGTCTAGTGCTTTGGAGCCTCGAGTTGAGGTATGCTCTGTTTTCTAGTAATAATGGTAATGAGCAGCAATAGGCAAGCAGTTATACCCCAAACAGTGCAAGCAAAACCTTTGAAATTCACAGTGCTCTCCTCTTTCTGCAGTCACTACTGACAGAAGGACTGTTACTACAGACCGAGGGGGCTTTGCTCTAAGGAAGAGAATCATAATTTAGGGATTAAAAAGCTATAGTGATGAATGTAGGAGGCTGCAACATGTACAGACCTCAGGGACGCAACCAGTTGTCATCTCACAGCAACCTCAGGTGCTCCAGGAAACCAGGACTCTAGAAAAAACTTTGAAATTTAAATGCCCCCATTAGGGGCCTGATTCTGCAGAAATTCTGGCAGGTAACTACAGCTCAGCAAGGTTCAGACTTGGCTCTGAAGGTTAGGGCTTCCCAGTTTGGAGCTTAAGGATTTAAGGTTTATGGGGTTTAGATTGGACTGCTGAAAACAATAAACAGCATCTCAACATTTCAGTTTAGCAGCTAGACATATTAGTACCTGGCACTGATTTCTTCGTAATCTTCACATACATGCACAGAATAGTGACTGTTTTGGAGAAACTAGTCCGTTCAAAACCACTCTGCACTTTATCTGACCATGCAAATGAAATTACACAGTGTCTCTCCAGGGTCACAGCACATTGTAACCACAAGCATTACAGTACTCCTGTACTTGTCCTGCTTGACATATAAACCTGATGTATTTACTAGAAGTTACAAGTAGTCAACTGGGCATATCATAGTTAATTGCTATTTTCTAAACCAAGATTTAAACTAGACAAAGTCCTTCCCCACAATGAACTGTATATGTGATAGGCTTCTGAGTAGTCTAAATTGCCTGAGCCCAGGCAGACTTCTACTCACTGAAAATACCAATCAAAACCCTGTCATTTTGGTACAAGCAAGATATATGTCTATATATATCAATCACCATCAGGATGTGTGTGTATATATCAGAGGCATCAAAACAGGTCTCTTTCCACAAAAAAAGTCTTGAGTATTCATATGTTCTATCTGTAATGCTAACAAAACAATCCAGATAACAAAATCTTTAGAACACCTGAAGATTATTTACTTAAATTGATTATAACTTAGGTTCTTGACTCTAGACTCTTACATTTTCAGATATAGAAATGTTTGAAATATAGTAATTCAACTCTAATCCCAGAGACCTAGGTATTTGTTTTACAGTACCAACCTTTTCTCTTCCTACGGTTTATGTGACATTTCTTTTCTGGAGCTATTTCAGCTCCTTTATTTGAGTACATCCCAGAAGGCAGAGCTACAGTGCAGGAGAGATGGAAGATCAATAAAGCAACAATAAAAAACACCCTGAAAAGAGACCTTCCACTGTACTATAACAGCAGAGTTATTCATGAAGACAGGCATATAAAGTATGTTCAGGGCTGGGGGGCAGGTGCTTTTAAAATAACATGATTCAACAAATATCATTTTTGAGGCAACCACAGTTATAAGAAACTAATTTGGCATAAGCTCACCTCACTAAGCCACAGTCACGAATCTGTCTTCTAGATTATCTCTTGAACTGTGTGCTCTGCATCCAGCACCGTCCAGGGCTCCAAGCAGGCCCTGAAGTCAGAGCAGTCGGCTTTCCTCAGATCCTTAAGTACAGCAAGCCTTGCAGGGCAGCTCTGCAAGAAGCTTCTGGCTCCTGCAGGTCTTTAGCAGTGTTGTCATTTAGCTGTGCAGAATATTGCTACTTGTCCCTAAAAATGGGACAGGGAAAAACAACTAGGAAAGGGGTACATACTATCTGCAGGAAAGAATAAAAATCATAATGCTACAGCAGAAACAGAATTGTTTTGGCCTGACAATATGTGAGTTTTCTGCATAACATGCAACTAGGCTTGGTGCTGAAAGGAGGAGGCAGAAGAAGTATAAGCTTCTTTCTATTCACTTTTTTGGTGCTCCTAGTAATCTCCTTCCCCCCCTCAGCACTTGGGGAAGCTTTACGCCTTGTTATTCAGGTACCCCCTTCGCAAGGAGTTCTTCCTGACAGCAGGGAGGGGAAGAGCAAGTAGAGAGAGAAAGAAGATAATAGATCATCAGTTAAACCTTTAAGAGAATGCTCTTCCACCGCCTCCTATCCTAACCACGCCGAGCTGGCACGGCAGCCAGGGAGCAGTCCCACAAGAGCTGGCATCACAAGCCCAGGACACCCACGCTTTACTTGCTTATTTACTTGCACATGCCATTTTGGAGTCTCTCCATCTCTGAAGAGGGCCCCAGCTGGTTTTAAAGCTGTGCCTTTGTTTGTAAAAATGTACTCATATTTTGTGCATAAAACTAAACCAAACCTCAAAATAACTAGAGTTATTCAGCCAAATTATATTCACATTGGAGTGGTGAAAGTGGGTGTCAACATAATTGTGTGTGGGTGCACGCAACATGTATAGACATAGAGAGCTTCCTAGTTTTTTGTAAGCATATTTGCAAATGGAATATAAACAAAAAATCTTACTTATAAACATGGATCAAGGCACTGAAAGTTTTCCTTGTGAAATTTCAGCATAGCTTCTTATCTGGGAAATTTGCATACTTTCTTCTTGCCGAAGTAAAATATATCTTAGATTCATGAGACTGAAGAGTTACATTCTGGTACTTCATAACCAGGACCACTTGGCCAAGAGCAATCAGCCCCATCAGATGTCTCAGGGAACCTTTATCTTTTGGTGGTTCAATCCTCAGGGTCTGCAGATCACTGATCCTATTGCAGGCTCATCGTCTGGGGAACACAGCCCTTCACGTTCTCATGCTCTCCTCTGTTGGCACAAACATCCAGCAAAAAACACGAGCTATGCACACTGCACTCCTCCTTTACTTTAGAGACTTACTTGGTCAATGTATTCATTGGGGATGATTTTTAAGTCCCATCAAACTTGTTCTGGTAATAACACTTAGCCACAGTTAACAGAAATGAGATCATTGGACTTTCTTCCAAATACACAGAGAAGCTGACATCTCACCAGACAGGAATTAACAAAGATGTTGGCTGAGCAGAGATAAAATTTCCACTTGTTTTAAGTGGTTCTGAGCACCTAAAACCCTTTTACAAATCACAGTCATGCTGTCTTGTGCTCAAACAAAGGTGCTGCATTTCTTGTTGAATTACCACGCCACTGATGCAACATGACTGTTGCACACAGTTACTGATCCTCATTTCAAGCCAGAACAAGAATAAACTTTATCCCCATTAGTTTTCTCTAATCTAAACCACTAAGAGAATGTAACATCCCCCGAGAGCATTTTATGTGTGGATCTGTCCCCAGGAACTACTACAGGGAGCTGGGCCCCACTGACTATCTAGACGAGCTAGCTGACTACTACTACACTGAGAGACTGCCATCATAAAGAAGTTACCCTATGCTTCTACACCCACCTCTCTCTCCTGTGTTTTGGATGAAGGTGCTCCCCAGTAGCACAGCTGCCATACAAAGGACTCAACCCCCACTCCAACTCTCGCACTGTCAGCACCAGTCTTCATGCAGTCATGACTCAAAACTGCTCCAGGTGAAAACCATCCTCTGCTTTTTGCTGACTTAGCTTTAAGGTGGGTCACTCCCTGCTCATGCCTGGTGTGGCTGCCTGCGGTGCAGGCCAGGGAAGACGAGTTGGAAGTGGGTGGCTGACTTCTTCCTGGAGCACTGCCAGCTTCCAGTGATGATGGAGCTGAGATACTGGTCCAGTATGGACGATTAACGCTGCTGCCTTCTGTCATCTTCCCTGCATACAGCAAATAAGTGAAAAACAATACAAATATGAAAAGTCAGGATATGTAGCAATAGCAATAGCTATAAAGTTTTCTTGTGGATGATTAGGCCTTTATTAAGTTCTCTGGCAATAAATCATCATGGAGGAGATAGATTACAGCCTTCTGCAGATTCAGGAAGGTTATCTATTTTTTGCAAAGCCATTTTTATGCAAGCTTGAGTTAAAGATGGAAAAAAAACCCAACCTGGTAATTAGTGGGAGGTATGGGAGGGAAACACAGTTCCCAAGATCTTAGAAAAGGAAGCTGCTGTGAAAAGCCATCTGTTTACTGTGTCCTTAACCAGGACTGTACAAAAATGTCCCCTTTAGGCAGCGTAGTTATTAACAAATGTAAAGAAACAGTAAGGGACTGCTGGAACTTGCTTTCAGTCTGTTTTTTTCCTTTTATGGTAAAGCTGCCAACTTGCTGCTTCATTGTGATAAACCATCTGATTTTGTTTGTGATTAAGCAGAGCTAGCTGGTCTATCAAGAACAGAGGGGCATATGATTCTTACAAGCAATCTGGAGGTGTTTGGTGAAAAAGCTAAGCAGATTCCAGAAAAGGAAAAGTACACTGCATGTTTAGGAAAGCTGGTGGGGTTTAGGATGTAAATGTAGATCTCTGTGCTGTTAAAAATTTGAGGAGAAAGTAAAAAATTGTCCAAAACCTCTAATATAGACATCCTAGATGTATGATAGTCTTCCAGGTAGTGTCAGATTTTTAAAAAAGGCATGAACCAAAAAGGTATTGGAATCTAGAAAACATTTTGTTACTTTTTAAGACCCCAGGAATTATGTTTAAGGAGTTTTACTAGTGCAAGTCATTCCATTCTGATAATTGGATCTACCAAAAATAGTCCTTTCTATGTAGAATAGAATATAGCAGAATAGAAATAAGAATAATTGAACAGGAGAGAGAGCCCTTGAAAGTAAATTAAACCAGTACCTGCAGCACAAGTCATAACAGAACTGATTTCCTGATATGTTTCATGCTTACATTTGCTATTTGTTAGAACTGCTTAAGGAAATAAAGTAACATCTGGAGTTCTCCCTCCGTGAATGTGCACAGGACAGTTTGTCAGCATGAGGTTTCGCAGGACAGGCTGCATGGCATGGTCCAGCAATGCAGGGCTGAGAGTTGCCAAACACAAAAGAAGTTAGAAGGGAATAAATCCAATGACCAAGAGAGAAGCTTGCAAGGATGCCATGGCGTTGTTTACCTAGAGAACAGGCAAATCACATAGGTCTAGTCCTGGAAGCTGTTCAGACTACAGGAGAAAGCTGAAAGCAAATAAATTTGATTTTCCCTCCAAGAACTTCCAGTAGCCCTCAAGCAAGTTGCTATCATTCAGAGTCACAAAATGTCACTTCACCAGGAGGATCCTTGGAGAGCCAGCAACCACCCAGCAGTCCCTTCTCACATTTTGAGCTTTTCCAGGACCAAAGACCCACCATTCGCTCCATTTCCCGGTTGCTTTCATTTCAGCAGGATTTCTTCCCTCTACCTGTATGACAGGCTGCGCTGATCAAGTCCAAAGAAATTCAGTAACTCAGGCTTGACTTGCAAAGCCTGTTCTGTATCCCAGAGGGCACTTGGTGCAACTTCTGACCTTCCTATTCCTTCTGCTTTTACATTTCAGCAAAGCTGCCTGTACACACGTACTCATGCAAACCCCTGTGGTGGGCCAGTTTATGAGATACCTTCAGGAGGGGTTTTTCACTTGCTGGGGAGCGAAAGAAGGGAAGTAATGGACAGCAAAGAGTAGTGAGAAAATACTTGGCGTGGAGGAGACCGACTTTTTCTAATGTTCCCTGAGCTCAGAAATTCCACTGGCAGCTTGGTATTAGGGAGTCACTTTTATTTTCTTTATGGTATTTATGGGTTTGTGATGCAATATCAATATATGCCCATGGTTTCTATTTACAAAACAGAGTATTTTTAGCAAAAATTCTACCATGTTCTCACTTTTTCAACTTAAAAGAAAGCCTACCTCATATACTGCAGTGAAAAATAAACATGGCTCACAGCTCCTCTCCTCCCAAATATTTATGTGGAAGAATCCTGCTGTGATGATTGCTGACAAATATCTGCAATAGAAATGCAATGAGTCGTTTTGCACCAATTTACTGAATAAAGCAGTTAAGTGGCACCATTTGCTGTATGAATGATCAATAAAGCAGTTAATGTTATAGCTATTGAGGAACTGGGAGTAAAACAGTTGTTTAGTATCAATACAAGCCACTGAAGAATCCTCTATTTCTTTTCCTAGACTGGCTGTGGTCCAAGCAGCAATTACAACTTGCAAGCTTAATAGGTCAAATTTATCTCCATTATCTTTACACAGTACAGAAAGCTCGTTTATCTCATGGTATTTATTACATACAGAGTTAGCGATAGGGGGCAAGCAATCAGTCAGGTAGCCCTGCAAGTCATAAAGGGAGGGAGGAGGCTCCACTGGGCTAATGCTAGCTCTGCATTTAATAAATAATGCCAAACCATACAGAAACACTTGCTTCTGCCTCAATTATCTGCCTCAAGTCTCAGGATTGTAAAATATGCACGGTGTTCAAAAATGTATTTGACCTGCCTGGGAATGTATTTTCCCAAGTCAGATTTTTCTACAGTCTGCGCAAGGCAGTCTGGGACAGCCCCCTCAAAGGGCCAACTTCAACACCAGGGCAGGTTGCTCAGAGCCTTGTTCAACTCTACTTCCAAATAGCTCCACAGCTGGAGATACCACACCTCTCTGGGCAACCTGTCCCTATGGCTGACCATTCCGACAGTGGAAAAAATTGTTCTATTTCAGAACTGATCACAGCAAAGACACTAATCATGCATCTTTACATGGAGGACAAATTGGAAAGCCCTCCCCTCCCCAATACCACAGACCTTTCTGGAAGTCTTGCTTCAATAGAACTTTACAAACTAGTTCAGCTTACAAAAACTCAGTTGGTGTTCATTGTCCATCACGTCTTGAAGTACTTAGCCTGAGATCAGCCTTTCGGTAGAAAATCCTGTGTAAAAGTTCTGGAGGTGAAGAGAAACACTGACTCTAAAAGTGTAAGCAGGGAGAGCAACCTGCAAGAGCAGGTTATGGAGCAAGGGTGTCATCTTAAAACTTCCTGCAGCATTACAGTGTCCTGGACTCAGCTGTGCAGAAACCTCTTACATGCCTCACATATAAGAAATGGAAATTTAGGCCCACTTTCTTATAAATCTTGACCCAAAATATATTATTTGATGATCCTGTTCATCGGAAAAAGCCTGAAGAATACATATGTGTTTGTTGACATGCTCTTGTAAAATCTGTGAAGTATCTTGTTTTATTTTATTCTTTGGAAGATATCTCAAAGAAATGGCTTCTCCTCATCATAAAAGTTGTCTCTCAGTCTCAAATGAAACAGAGAGTACATTATCCAGGGATTTGAACCGCTCTCCTTTCAAAATCCAAAGCTTTGCATGACCAGCTTATAACATTTTAGGTTTTGATGACTTATCTGTCCAGACTGTCCCAAGTGGGCTGCTAGCCATACTTCATATGTGTAGTAAAAACTTGAGATTCAGGTTTGAAATTCTGAGTTATAATCTTCTTATAGAGAGCTTGATCTTTTTGCTCTCCTCATTACTACTAATACTACTACATTACTCCTCATTCCATCCTAATGGAATTTACAAAAAATATTTTTGAACTCTTAACCTTTTGTTCTTTTTGATACAAAATATTTCCATTAGAGATGGTTATTTAAATGCAAGGGCAAATTAAATAAGATGGGAACCTAGTACTTTTGACTAATCGTGGGTTGCCAGATTTTGGAAGGTCTAGGCTGTTCAATGTAAATCCTTGTAAGTATAAGTGCTTCTGTCAGGACAGCCATTTTCCCCAATTAATGGATTCTATTTCTTTATTCACAGATCGAGAAGACCAGTCTATCTTGTGCACGTAAGTAAACTAATCTATTTTAGAATATCTCAATAGTACAATGTCTCTGTTTATTCAAAATTGATTAAAATTCTGATGGAATAGATATAATCTCCTCACCTTCAGTAAGCTTGAACTCCAGTCCTAAATCTACTCCAGTAGATTTACCTGTTGATAAAATAAAAAGCAGGTATTAGGGTCATAGGAAGTCTTTAATGCACAAACTTATTTCTTTAAATTGTCTTGCTGAATTTAGAGTGAACAACTGGGGAGTATGGTAGTAAAATTCTGTGTGTAGAGAGAACAGACCGTTTTGGAAATTTTCTAGAGGAAGCTGAGGAATGGAGAAAACTGAGGAACAATGAACATCCTGGATATTTACTGAACTGCTTTTCATTTTCAGCTGTTGGTAGCTCACCACAACTCCCTAATTAATTTGTTGTTGCAGGAAAGTGTGATCTTTAGTGTTTATGCTGTTGTTTTGTGCTGTTTGTATATACTGTAGCTAGAACGGGGAAGGTTTGGTACCTCCCTGCTGGGCACCCTGGAGCCAGAGCAGGAGGCAGGGTGTGTTGACTGAGGGCTCAGCAGCACCACGCGGGTTGGACCTTTCTGCAGTCTCGATGTAATCAGTGTAGGCAATAGTGAAATACCAGCTAAGCCAGCCCTGCTTTGAACTTTCTGATTTTTCCTGTGTCCTGGCTTGCTGAAGGCCTTCTCCTTGCGTTTTGACCTGCCAGCGCTCAGGCAGCACCAGCGTGGGGGGTGCACCTCTTGTATCATGGGTCATGCAGTGATTTTATTGCAATAAGCTTTGCTGTGCACAACTTGCTACTCCACCAAATCCCATCAGTTTATCATTCCTCCCTTCTTTGCAAAATGCTCACACTCTTGAATTGGACAGAGATCTCCTATTCGACCTTCGGTTTTGATCATTTCTCCATTCCTCTGTTGCTAGTTAGTTGGGTTTATTTACTTGAAAGTTGTTTGAGGATACCTTCGACATAATTTTTGTTTGTTGTATTAGGCATCTTCCAGTTTTCCCAATCAAAGGTAGTATTTCATTCTGTATAAATACTAATTATTGTTTGCAGATGGTGGCATGCATATTATTTGTAGCAGGTTCATGCAATGATGCTGTAGTCTATCAAGTATTGTAAATTCACATAACTTAAACCTGAATGGGGTTTAGGTTATCTGAAAATGTGACTCCCAACTGACTGATTGTATATTTACACTACAGTTTTTAAAAAGCTCTGCTACTGTTCACCAACCATACAGTTACTTGTGAGTGCCACTGCTGACTGGAAAAAAAATATCACCTAAGAAAAAGTAATAATTATATACTGTATCTGATACTGTAAGGGCTAATATAGCTCTAACCTCTGCTGTAACAAGATTTCATTAAGTATATCAATCAGGAATCTATGTATTCATGTGCGTATTCATACTGAGAAGAAATCTAAAATTACTGCACTGGTGAAATAAAAATTGACCATCACATTCTTCCCAGGATGAAACATGTCATGATAATGAAGACTAATCTACAATATGCATTTCCTCTTTCTATTCCTATGCTTTGGGTTATTTTTGCATTAGTAAATCTTCAGATCTTCTTTTAACTTGGGAATATTGGGATTTTTAAGAAAGGGACTTTCTTTTGCAAATCTATACCTTTTTGTTCATGAAAATCCATTAACGGATCCATTTCTGACAGCTGTCATACATTAAAATACCTTTTCATTCACCTGGCCAGCTAATCTGGAAACATAAGAATGAAATGTCATTGCCATTTTGAAGACAGTCAGGGTATGTGATTCACTTAGATGTTTCAAATAACTGCTATGTGTTGGATGGGCATCGGGAGCCATAGCTTAAAGCAGTCCTTGCACATGTCTTTAAACCAAAAAGATTAGCGAAGCTAAAACTAATGTACGCAACTTTAACCGCTACTGGTTTATCATCCTTGTTGACCTTATTTGGCAGTACAGAAAGAAGAAAGTTTACTTGGCTTTTGCCTGGGCATCTGGGAAGTAGAAGAAATTTACACTATTGTACAGAACTGCTAAAAATTCTAAAATATTATCTTTTTGCCTAAAATATGTATCAATGACTGAAGACTTCATGGCATTGATCAGCTGGGATCGTTTCTTCTAGCTATAGAGTCAAACTTTCCAAGGCCTGGTACCTAAACTGTAAAACATGTAGCAGTAAGGATTAACATATAAGTAGCTGTGGGGGCTGCCAGGAACTCCCTTATGTGGTGCTGCTGCAGTGTAGACTCTTTGCATTCTTGCATTCAGTGCTACGCATCTCCCACAAAGAACTTCTTGCTATTTTCCTTATGGGCATTCAGCAGGACAGCCAAAGGACTGGTCTCAAAATGCAAGGAGAAATTGTGCACTTTAAGTCCTCCGTGCTGTGTGCTTTATACTACTCCTGCAAAGTTATTCCACTGTTAGTTGAGCTCACCAGGAAACCAAAGGCCTGGTGGGACACTGAGCACCTGGGTCTCACCTGAAATGCTGCAGGGGGATAGGCAGGGGCATAGGTCACGAGGCACGATTCCATGTTTTTATGTATAAATATAGGCATTCTCAGGACTTCACCTTCAGCTCATTGAATCTACCCTCACATGGTTAAGTACTGTTTGCGTTCTTTTTCAATCCCTACCCTTTGTGTGATTAACTGCGGTGTTTAAAATGTTTCATCTGTCTTTTATGCTCATGGGTTTTATGTTTCCTCAGAATTCCCTGTCTTTCCTAGAATTCATTATTTCCTCTACATTTTATTAATAATTACACACATACTGCCTTTGATCTACTCTCCTCTGTGCACACATCCCTTCTGCTGTTAGCTCTTTCCCATGGGCAGCATCCCTGAACATCCTCTCATAGCATTCCCTGCCAGTTGCTCTCTGCTACTTTACACGCAGTCCTAAAAACCCACATCTGATCATGCATATTTATAAGCTGCCTCTCTGGAACATGAGAAACTTTATACCATCCTGGAAAAGGCTGCCAGGGGACTTTATTGCTGCCTTTTAGTAATTTAAGGGAGTGTATGAGAAAGATGGGAACAAACTGGTGGTGAAACACTGGCAGAGGTTGCCCAGAAATGTGGTAGATGCCCCATCCCTGAAAACATTTAAGGTCAGGTTGGATGTGGGTCTGAGCAACCTGATCCAGTTGGAGATGTCCCTGCTTATTGCAGGGGTTTGGACTAGATGACCTTTAAAGATCCTTTTCAACACAAACTATTTTATGATCCTATGATAACACAGCATATATAATAAATACACAATATATAATACTGAGCTAAGGGTATGAAATCTTATTAATTTATGTGCCTGAAAATTAAGGCAGTTAAGACTTTTCCACCCTTGTGTTTTGGTCCCAGTAGTACTGTTCTGGGCAGCCTTTACTGCTCTGCCTGGCTACTGAGATTCCCCAGACTTCCCGCCTGCGCTCAGGCCTTCCCCACTTCCCCCTCTTCTTTGACACCAGAGTTGGCCATGTAATATTATGCATTCACTCTCACAAAGGCCATGCTGGTCTCTGTTAACCATCACTTTAGATGTTGCTGAAGGAAAAATCCAAAGAAATCTGTCCAGTTACTCAGAGACCTGAGCGACCTCGGTGCATCAGCAACAAAGCGTGAACTGGACTAAGTAATAGGACTAGAGTGTTTTAAAGATCTCCTCTTAAACCTCTCTGATCTTGGGGTTCTCATATTTTAGCCACTTCCTGAAAAGAGTTGTTGGAATATTTTCTAGAAAGCAGATGTGGCTAAAAGGACTGTGCACAAGTTTCAGTTAAACAAAAATCACCTTAAATTAATAAGAAAAAAAATCTGATAAAAATTCTGAATGTTTTGGGTGACGTGAAGCCTGTGAAAAAAAATGCTTGTTAAACAGTTGATTTGTACACATAATCACATGCCTTTTCATTACTTTTTACTTTTTTTATACATGCATTTAGTTTTAATAGTTTCTATAAAAACATATGGTAGCAGGGTACTAATTCCACTTAATTTGATACAGCAACAGACAAAACATTGGGTGAGGCAGTGACCATCCTGCCCTTTTCCCATTCCTCCCCTCTCATTTTGTGCAAACTCTCTGGAGCCTGACTGGCCATGGGATCATAGCCTGCTTTCTCCCCTGACACGTGTGTGTCAAGAAGCAGAGTCATCCAGAACATCCTCCAAATGGCAAAGACTCCATTACTCAAAAGACTCCTCCACAAAAGAGCTAATCTCTTTTCTTTCCCAGCTCACTAAATCTCAAAGGCTGGAGCTGGCAAGCATTGCTGCCTGGCCCTTGTCCCATACAGATAACTTGTGTAGCTTTAGACCTGGGGTGGAGCTTGGTGTTGAACCAGCTCAGTCGCTTTTGGGAATCTTTTTGTAAGTAAACTAGTAGGATGGGTGGGCAGGCTTCCAAGAGGGGTCTCTACTGGGGTACAACTCGTCTAGGACAGAGATGTTAATTATCTTTGCACATCTCGTACCACAGGATGAAGCCTGCCAAACCCTAATGTGATTTGGAGCACCTCATTGAGTGTTCTGTGCACAGAGGCTTCCCGCAGTGCCAGCAAAGCCAGATTAAGAGACGTGTGAACGGGCAATTTTTGTGGTTCATTGCTTACTGAAACAAACGCTGAAAATAAATTCTGCTCTTACTTGTTAGATGTTTCCAAAAGTGGTATTAGGCTAAGCCTTAGATAGTAATATTAATACAGAAAGCTTTCAATTTTTCAACAAAAAAATACACTTTTTAAACTGTTTTTTCCCACTTATACTGAAACGTACAAGAGTCCTAGCTACCCCACAGGCTCTCCCCACAATAGTGGGGCCAATTTGCTAGTCTTACCTTATTCTCATTTGACTTTAACCGGGATAACTTTCATTTAAGGTGAAGGAGATGGAGTCATGGAAGTTTTAATAGCTCATGTGGTAGAAAAACTCTATTATAGTGGAGTACTAATATATGTGAGTTTATGTGCTTTAAATCCTGTCCTGAGTTCCTAAAACAATGCCTGGCAAGAAATGAGGGAAGAATAAATGTAAGCTATGCCACACAATGTGAAAGTGTTGTTTTTAACAGAGCAAGCCTGTAAGTCTCGTGGATCCTCTTGCTCTGGGAAAGCCAAGGAGTTTCTTAGGAGGAAAACCTGTATGAGAAGCAGATAAAGTACTGCTGTTGGGCTGATCAGAATTGTGTGATGGGACCTGCTTTTGAGGTGATTTTTGTGTTGCCCATCTGAGCTGGGTGCAAAGAACAACACTGGCAGCAAATGTGCTGCTTCTCCATATGGCAGACAAGAAGAATGATTTAAAATGCTTCAATTAAACAAATGATCAGTCTACTCCCAAAAGATCATGATTAGGACAGTGGTAACAGTGTTTATATGGTGAATTTCCACTTTGAAATATAATCTAGGGGTAAAGACTGAGGAAAATGGGCACACAGAAGAGAGGAGAGGATGCCTCCTGGGAGGAACCATGTTGTGTCTAATCTATGCCAAAACCACTGAAATATACTTGCAAGAAAAAGACCCACCTTTAAAAATTCAGCCACTGAGCTCAAGAGAGCATGTACATTTTAAAACAGTTGAGATTCCTCATATAAGTTCACAATGAATGTTGTTTCTGCCACCCCAGAAATGATGGTACTTCAAGTCAGATGCAGAAAAAAAAAAGAACACGACCAGTTCTTTTGTGGGTCAGTAGCACTAGGAAGAATTTCACCCATCCGTGAAGTGGACTAAGAGATTCACATGCTCTCCTCCTCATGGGCCTTTCCCCTTGCTGGGTAGAGGAACTAGAGGAACCGAGGCTGATCCTCTCATTCCTCCTCATAAGTTAGTTTTCAAATACATGGTATTTTATCACAGATGAAATCTACATGTTGTCATACAGCTGTGGTGTATCTTTCAGAGATTGAGGGCCACTAAAGTTGTTTAATGGATACTTGTTCATCAGACCTGTCTATTGTCATGGACATTTAAAAATTATCTGATACATTGAAAAATTGAATGTATTCACCAGCTAAGGACATTATTCTTCATTACTTATTAACCTTAGAGGCTTTTTTCCTACTTGTAGCTGTCGAGATCCTGTCTGTTTTCCATTTCATGTTGAAGAACGTTTTACTGTTCACTTCAAAAGAAAGTTAAAACCTCATAGTCTATCTGCAGAAAATAGGAAAACCCTCAGCCTGTGCAGGAGCAAAGAGTTAAGGATGAAAGCACAGAACAAAATGTTAAGTAACTTAAGCGTTACAGTACGGTAGGATAATTACAAGTAAAATGATGCCATATATGGTAATACTCACAGGGATTCAGGGGAAAGCCAAATGATGGGCACTGTTGCCCTGGGAGAAAGGAAATGCAATTCGTGTAGTGATGAACTACAAATAACCTTTAATAAAATGGAATATTTCAAAGCCTGGGATTTGTTTGAGTGAAGTGTTTTATTATTTTTTTTTCCAAAGAAACAAAGTTGTAAGGTAGATTTATTTGAAAACTTTGTATGCATATGTCTTCAAATTGGTGTGCTTGGTTTGGAATTATTCCCAGGACACTTAATTTTTATCAATAAAACATGGAAATGTTTTAGCACTGAAGCCCAGGCAGAGATGAATCCAGCCTCTAAACTGTGCAAATTAACCCATGTCTTGTGAAAAGGGACATATTAATCTCAATTATTTCTGGTTAAAACTCTAAAGCCAGAAGAAACACTTCTTATCAATGTCATACCTCAGGCAGGAATTGTTGCTTGTTTCCTAAAGTTTACATCAACGTCATCCTATCTTGAAAGTTCTGCCCAGCACTTACTCATAATTTTTATGTCCATTTATCGCAGGTCCCTTGGTAGGGAAAATTAACTCCCGTATTTCCTAGTTAGGAAATGAAGCAGAACTGTAACAAATCTAGCTAAATAGTTTCAGCTTCAAAAGAGTTGACAAATATCCATGGGATTTTTGAATGTACTGTTCTTTTTGTCTTTTAATCCATTTTAGTTTAAATCCGAAACCAAAGAGTTTGGATTTAGACTTACATTTAGACTGTTGCTGTCCTCCCAGCAATAGCTTGATACAGTTGAAAACACTGGTTTATTACACCCACATCCACTTTAATGCCCTTCTTCATTGCTGAGACAAAACAATATAAAACCATGTTTGTGTATATAATCATCAGAGCCAAAGGTATCTAGAAGACATGAGATGATGTAATGTGATGCTTAAAGAGGGGAAAGTAGGCTGGAAATGTTCTTCTGAGAAAAGACAGTGTAAATCTGACCCTTCTATCTGTACTTTGAAATCCAGTATTTTACTTTAAGAAAGGGCTTAAGACTTGTAAATAAACTTAACCCTGGAGATCCTCTGGGAGGTGAAGAGCTACCCACAGGACACTGATGGAGCCAGGATGCCACTCCTGCTGGTGAGACATCTCCCCACACAAGACGTCCATTACCACCCGTTCAGTACAGACACTGCAGGCAGTCCCAGCTCTGGTCCCACTGAATTCAAGGAGTGTTTGAACAGGGAGTTCAGATGGGGCAGGGTCAGTCAGTTATTCTCCAGCACTGATAAAAGCTGTTAGTCTACGTTAGTGCCAGAGTTTCAGAAGATAAAAGTATTGTATTACTGCTGATGTTTTTTTTTTACTGCTGTACCACATCACAGTTAATGTTGTATTTTTTGGTCTAAAAATACAAGCAGGCTACCTGCCAGCTCCACTTCTCATGAATGTTAGGAGGCTGCCAAAGCAAGATGAACTGCTGTTCAAAAATGCATCATGTTTTAGAATTGCCTTAAATGGCCCAATGTCCAGTCAAAACACTAAAGGGACAGAGATATAGCTCTGATAATGCGTTCTTTGCATGCTGAAGTCAGGTGGATTTGGAGAGATCGTGTTCTGGGGCAAATATTAACTCAGCTGGGCATTTTCTAGTCCCGTTTTTATACCCTACAAACACCACACAGCAGAAGGAATCCACTACTTACCTAACCTTCTTTTGTGTTACTTTCTTTTCCCTCAGAGGTGAATCTGGTGCTGGCAAGACAGAAAATACCAAAAAGGTCATTCAGTACCTGGCTGTTGTTGCTTCATCACATAAGGGCAAAAAGGACACCAGCATCACTGTAAGTGAGCTCTTCTGTATTCAACCCTTCTTCAAGCCTGTTAGGACTGTCCAGAGCTGACTGTGCTAACAGCAAGTCAATGTCGGTGGCTTGCCAGTCGACATATTAAGAGTACAGAATTACATCACAGCTCTATGTTTATGGAAAAAACCTTTTGTTTGACACCCCCCTAGGCATCAAATCAGAATGTACTTTGCTAGAAGATAAATATTCATAGCTTCCCATATGCATAGAACCTATTTATATCCTAAAGCGAAGGCCTTGAAGTCTGCGAGCGCCTGGGTCCTTACATTACCCTTGGCCCCTGGCAACTAAGAAGTTTGGGAAAGTCTTTAACACCCTGTACAACTGCATCACAAAAATGTATACTAGCATTTAAACTTTCAAAGTTTTGATTGGCCTTACTAACTAGCGAAGAGTCCCAGTATAAAACTCATCTTTGCTTTTTACTCCTCTGTCAGAGAGAACAATTTTGAAAGGCACAATATTTCTGAAGTACTTTACTCCTTCAACATTTGCAATAGTCTTGCCTTAGTGACTAAAGTCTTTTTCATGCTGTGAACCATAATACGAGCTTACACCTACCAGTTCCCAGAGGTTATTAGTGTGACTGAGGCTCTCAACTCTCTGCTGTTTTCAGTGATGCAACTCCAGGTCCTACATCATTTCCAGCCTTTTGAATGTTACTCAAGCTGCTGAAACAACAACAACAAAAAGTAGCAATTCACTTTTATGACAAAACAGGCTTAATTCAGGAATACATTTCATTGTGTCCCAAATGCAAGACTGGGTTCAAAATAAGCAATTAGTAGGGTAATGGGAAATAAAGTAAAAATCTCATGACCACACCTGTGCTGGGTCTGGCAGCTGCCCTTTGCCTACCCTGTATGGTGGTAGATGCAGGACTCCAGAGCACAGGGCATGCAGCCTGGCCTCTTCCACCATAAATAATTGTTGTTTATGTACAGCAGACTCTGCTTTGGGGCAGGGGATGGAGCAAATGTCCCTTTGGGTATTTAATCTGTGATTAAATTTTCTAGGTATTTAATCTGTGATTAAATTTAGCAGAATCAGTCCAAGACTAAAGGCATCGTTTTCCCCTTTTGAATGTTTATGCAAAAACCATATTTCTTCCTACTGGGTCCCTGCTCCATGGTTGGGGGAAATGAACTTGTGGTTTCAAGGCCGTCCCTAATAGGAAATGTAACTGCAGTTACTGTTGAATCCTCTGGGGAATTACATGAGTCTCAGAATCAAACTGGCCCTGAGACAGACCTGAAGGCAAATATCCACCAGATGGGAGATGAGAGAAAGTCTAGGGTGTTCTATAACATGCTGACGAATAGTAATTCAGTGACTGGGACTGCTCACGCTGCAATTTCAGTCATTAGAAAATAATGAATACCAAATGCCTCAGTTGCATCAAAGAACTGAGGATTTACCATGCAAATACCTGTCCTTGTCTGGTCCAGGGACACTAAGCTGGGTCTGGATCAATCCTATCCCTTTCCTTCAGTGTTGTTTTTACTCCTTCAGTTAAAATACTCTATATATGTTAATGGCATTTGTACTCTTGGTATGTCTGCAATAGATTGTTTATATTTGTGTTCCTGGTTTATTTGCATGGAAACTCTGTATTGGTTATTTTGATACAGGAAAAACAATAAAAATGTCTGTATAATGGAAATGATACTGACACTTGTTTTATACCACATTATTCAATACAGCAAGGTCCATCTTTTTCTTACGTGAGTAACTTAGACTGTTTGATGTGTGTTTAAGGCACTGAGTGTAGACCTGCATGCTATTGTTGCACCTCAAAAATTTAAGAGAGATTTTGTTGAAATATGTTGTATGATACGATAAAAAGCAACAATAGCGCCAAATGCTCTCACAAATCAACCCTAACTGTGTCAGGCTCCATGATAAAGAATGAGGTCGGACACAGGCAGGGTCATCTTTCAAATATCACTCTCTTCTATATGTGTGTGTTCAAATTGCCATAGTTTGAATGGAATTTCCCACGATCCTGAAAGAGCCACTCAGCCTGAAATTGAATTGTGACTTCTGAATGGAAATACCCAAATGCTTTCTGTGCTTCAGGTTGAACTTTTTAGGACTGTTGTGAAATAATTCCTAAACCTCACAGTGTTTGATTGATTTGGTTGTCTGCATGCTTTCCATTTGATATTGCTTTCAATTTTACATTTTCATGTAACTGTTGAGAATTATTCACATCCGCCAAAGTTAGCATGTTCTAAGCTTGCTGCTACGATGTGTAACAAAGCCATTCCCACTGCAGAGTGTGTCTGCAGGTGTCTTAGAGCAGTTTCTTACAGGCCCTCCTAGGGCCTGTATTGTGCTGTGCCATGCCAGTATATCTTGGGAATACAGGCAGGTTTGCTGGCATATTCTTTCTGTATTGCAAGGATTTTTATTATATTTTCCCCCCATTCTGACTGCTGCCTCTCAGACTTCGGCTATGACAAAGGGCAAAACGTAGCCTCTTAGTTAATTTAGTACTTAATTTGACAGGTTCTCTGCAAAAAAAAAACCAAACTTAATTCATCACTGCACAGGCAACTCTGTGGAGTTTAGTGTACAATGCTGTTAATTTGTAGCCACAGTTTCATATCTCAAGTTTATGGCATAGTTCAGTTCTCACTAGAAGCAGGAGGTGTCTCTCTCAGTTTAGCAGACAAGGCTCTATTTTAGCTGTCACCATCTGATTTCAGCAGCACCCTAGACCTATCATGGAGATGTTAAGTCTACAGAGTATAACTGAAGAGCTGTGCAGTACAAAGAAGCTTCAGAGCCTTTTAGGAATTCATTACTTGTTTTACAACTCCTGTATTAGCTTTTTTGGAAATCTTCTTTCCTTCAACTCTTAGGCAGTAAGTTTAGGGAGATTTTTTATAGCTTCTCTTCTCTTCTCTTCTCTTCTCTTCTCTTCTCTTCTCTTCTCTTCTCTTCTCTTCTCTTCTCTTCTCTTCTCTTCTCTTCTCTTCTCTTCTCTTCTCTTCTCTTCATTGACATATGCCTTAGCACTCGAAAGATCAATGCTCTCAGAAAAATGCTCATTCTCCCCTCTCACAACCACATAGATAAGTTTAGCCATTTCTTAATAATCTGTTGCTTTTTGCTGATATTTTTTAGGCAGCCCTCAGCATTTCCACATAAGTTACAAGACATTCAGGAATAACATTTAGAAAAAGGTTACCATCTTTGCATACTAATTGGGAAGCACTTTAATTTTCCAAATTATTTCCCCAAAATTAAACCTAAATATTGGCTTATTTTCTAACCAAAATTATTTAAATTATATAATATTATCTGTCAAGGACTTTTTTCTTTTCAGGGTCAGTTATTTGAAATAATGCATGTTACGGCAGAGTAGTAGTCAAAGAATAGGAGAAGCAGCAAATGTGAGAGGGAGTGACCTCAAGGATAGAGGTGAATGAAAAGTTTAAAACAATTGTATTCATAAGCAAAGGATTTTCCAACTTCATTGATTTATTTAGAAATAGGGGTATTAGATGCATGCTTGTTTCATCGCATGATGGGTTTCATTAGCAATTGCCAATCACCATTAACAATATAATATGAAGTTTGTGTGTTTGCATGAGAATTCATTATCCTAGTTTGAAATAAATCAATGCATGTCCATATTTAAACTAAATAGCCTTGCATGGATCATTATTAATAGACTCAATGAAATCTGCTTAGTAGCTTTGTGCTGCATTACATTAAAATGATTCTTGGCAAGTTATTCTAATTACATTGTCATTTGCTAGCAAAAGGTCTCAATAAACTAACTTGAAAAAGACATGCTAGAGGTTCCTTCAAGAGTATCCCTTCTAAAAATGATATTAAACTGGAAAAAATAGATTTGACATTGAATGACCCTTTTTTTAAGGAAGGCCAGTCATGATGCTAAACAGATTAATAGAGTTATCTGTCACAGGCAACAGGACTGGAAAAGGGTCGTGTATACAGTACAGCAGCCAACTGCACAAATATAAACGCAAAGATTAACAGAGAATGAAAACAAATCCACATGAAGTTCAGTATTTAGCAAACAAACAAACAAAAGGCTTAAATTATCTTTTACATTTTTCTCCAGTGTACGTTTGCTGGTTGTTATTAAATAATATGAAGTTTAGGGTTAACTGCATCTAAATGAATTTTAGGGTGAGCTGGAAAAACAGCTTCTACAGGCAAACCCTATTCTTGAAGCTTTTGGAAATGCCAAAACCGTGAAGAATGACAACTCCTCCAGATTCGTAAGTAGGAGAAATCCAGTTGGGTGTATGTGGGAGGGAGGTACAGCATCTTTAAAACACAACGTACAGACAGCAGCCTGTTTAAGTCACACAGAGTGTCTTAAAAGTAATCCCTTAAAAACAGTTTAGAATTCCTCTCTGAAATGGAAATTTGACCTTATAGAAGAATGAAGACCAAGCTCAACGCTGACAGCACCATTGTCCTCTTACAGTTTAGCAGACTACGTGTGGCCTTCCAGAGTCAATTTTTGCTCCAGGACATATCCATCTTATGAATATTTGCAAACAAAATCTGTATTTTTTCTTTGCAGATTTAAGTTAGAATGATGTGAGCTGAGTGCTGTCACTATTTAACAACACTTTTTTTTCTGGGAGTGCTGGCAGATGATCCCAAGGGTCTCTTCCAACCAAAACGATTCTATGATTCTATGTATCTTTTGTCTGCAGACCCTCTCTCCCTGCTCTGCTCTCTCCCTGCAAAGTTCAGGGATCCATCAGATGAACCTTAGCAGAGGGAGTTACGCAGATCCCTCACTGACCCTGTGGAAATCAAAGTAGAAAATAGGTATTGTTGTATCTCCTGCTTCCAAAGCCTGGTCCCTTAGAGAGGACCTCTTTCCCTCTAAGTGCCTAAACAAAATGTGGGGGCAAATCTTTGTGGAAGGAATAGAGAAGTTAACTTACTTTTAGGCTTTTCCATGGGTTGTCCCAGCAGGAGAGAATTTAGTATGATATTCTTAAAAGGATGATGTACATATCTTGTTAAATAGACCAAATACTAATGTTAGAAAACCTGGCATAACATGAAAGAACAGCCCAATCTAGATCTTCTTTTCCTTCACAGGGCAAATTCATCCGCATCAACTTTGACGTGACAGGCTACATTGTCGGAGCAAACATAGAGACTTGTATCCTTTTCAGTGAGCTGCACTGGAAGCTAACTAGGGTGAGCAGAAGGAAGTAAGATAAACAAGCTCCATCGCATGTCTAAGAAAGGCAAATATTGCTGAGGTTGGTATAAACAAAGATGGAGGGAAGTGGCTCCATTTATGCTGATACCAGCTACTCAGTTTGTCTTATTCTCATGTTTACATTTTCATGTCTGTTTTCTCAGCTATAGGAAAGTGTGCTACTCCCATATACAGCTTCAGAAAATGGAAGCACCATACCTAAGGCAACAACAGGGGACTTTAAAAGCAGAGTCCCAATAATACAATAATGGGAAAAGATTTTGTGGCTAAGATTGCATGTGATCTTGAGAGCTATGTGGTCGCTTTGTTTTGTGTCAGTATGATCCTGTATAGGTCACTCCAGTTCCCTGTGGTCTACGTTAGCAGCTGTATTAAAAGTTTTTAAACTTTACTGTTTCTTACTGGCTCGGTGACAGGCACTTTGAAAAAATACTAAATTATCACTAAGTTAACCCAGGGACTTGGCGAGTCCTTCCCAGTTTTCAAGTCCAGGTTTGGCACTTTGTCCTGCTCCCAACTGCATGTTGGGATGAAGTCCAGATGTTTGGTACGATCTCACCCTCAGCCTTGTGCTCCCTGGCTTCTGTCAGGGAAGAGCCCTTAGCCTTGCAGACTGAATGTGGCTGCACGTGCCCTGCTGTTCGGGTACAGCAGAGGTCACCTATGTTGTGCTGAGATAGAGGCATTCCAAGGAAAAGAACTGTAAATAACTTGTTATGGGAGAAGTCTATACAATACCTGGTATGACAGATTTCTAGTTCATGTCTGGAGGACTGAAGGGTCATTATAATAAAAGTAGTATACCTTTTCCTTTTACCTCTCTAAAGACTTTATCTTGATAAAGACAAGAGAGACAGGAAAAGTCAAAGTATGTGGTGCATTCAGGAGAGCTGTCTTGGGGTCCATACAGTTCCTCTCTCTTTGTCAAACCAAGGGACAGTTTATCCTGAAATTGCCTTCATCTCTGCATATTTTGTTAAACTGTCACGGTCAGAAATTACATGTTCTGGAAATGCACTCAACTAAAATGAATCAAGCAGTTTGCTCCAGATAGCACTGTGTTAGGTATTTCCAGAGAACTTGTCCGCTCTGCATGCTAAAGACTGCCCTGCTGTTTCAAGTGACACACACAGAGCAGTGAGCTATGTATCAATAATCTCAATGTATATTTTTCAGGAAAAAAAGTACAGACATTTTGGAGAAATTCAGCCTAAGATGACATTGCCAAGTACTGTCGCCTCTTCCCTTAGTTATGTTTATGTGACAGTGTGTTTTAATGAACAAATTAATAAGTAGCTATATCACTACTAGAAGGAGCTGCTTGCTCCAATGAATGGGAAAGACACAGCTACAGAGAAGGACCTTATCTCTTGGGTATAGCATCAAACAACAGTTTATTTTTCTGCTCTTATTTTGACAAGTGATCTTTAGAAAAAAATCAGGTTTTGATTTTGATGGTCTTAACAGGAATTTTGTCAGTGTGAAGAATGAATCACTGACTGATGTTGACATACTTACACTGTTGCCAACTTGATGTTTAGTAGTTTATAGTCAGACCGTAAAGTTTGTTTTTATTGCTTTTATACCTACAATACTGCCCTCAAGAGCTTTTTTTTCTAGCAGCCCCACCTTATGTTCGAAGAATCATATTGGTATCATTGGAATAATTTTAAAAAGTGGTGCGAATTACTATTTTTATATAACTGATTTTAGAAGTATTTATGTCTCTTGTGGTGCTTATTACCATGATTACCAGCACTTACCATACAATAAGATACAATAACGTACAATACTAATTTTGGTGAGAATTACACAAACACCAGAGCTCCCACCACAGAATTAGGTGCATGTTCATGTTAGACAAGCTCGTGGCAAATATTTCAGCAATGCTATTGATGGTTCTGAGGCTGACAGCACTATGAAGGAAGGACTCCAATATGTTAATGATTTTTTTTAACACACTTGACAAACAGATTTGCTTGAAAAATCCCGTGCTATTCGTCAGGCTAAAGATGAGCGAACATTTCATATCTTTTACTATTTGATTGCTGGAGCTTCTGAACAAATGAGAAGTAAGTTACTGGCTAATGAGCCTTAGATTTCATTCAATAGTCTGAGCAATGGCTTAAGTAATGTATCTTAACTTCTTTAATTGTATTTGTATAATGGATTGAATGACATAAACAGCTCTTTAGCTCAAGAAAATAATTCTCTCAAGGGAATTACAAGAAAGCTTCAATTGATTTCCATCTGTTGGAGCCAGTTTGTTAGCAGTTTACAAGGTGTTTCAAGTTACAGGACACGTAAACCCATTCAGATCCCATCTTGAACCATATCGAGAAGATGAATAGGGAAGAGTCATTCATGACTTTTTTTTACATTTAAAAAAAAAAAAATTGGGGTTCCCAATAAAATATTGGTTTGTGGTTTTACAATGAATTAAGAGAACGGCATTCCCATAGCCCATTATTGCAGTATGAAACCCATAGCTTCAGTATGTTGAAAAGAGGCTAAATATAAGTGCATCCAAAGAAATGATTAGGCATAATATGTATTGGAACATCATGGTTCAAATGCAACATCTTTCCCTAAATCACTGTTTGCCCAAGAACGTATAAAACAATTGATAATTCTGTATTTTCCCTGTTTTTTATGCTCATTACCTAAGAATCTGTTGTTGGCCATAGTATAAGGCTGAAGACTCTTTTGGTCTGGCCCACTGTGGCTGTTACATGGTTCCATTATTATTACCTGATACAAATCTCCACAGAGAGGGGTGTAATTCTGAGTAGATTACATATGGCATTAAATGAAAGACTTTTGGGAGGAATGGCTCAGATTTCAGTCCATAGGATGCAAAATTTCACTGAGAGGCAGAGATGTGCTCCAGTGACTAACAAAAACTGGAAATGTAACACAATCAAGCTTTCTAAATAGTTATTTTGGAAATGTTTGTGCCCCACAAAACCCTAATCTCCTCATACAGGCAGCGCCTTCCTTTGGTGAAAACACTGTGGGTTTTTTTCCCGTTGTTCACTGCAAGAACTTATGAACCAAGAGATTTAATCTGATGCACTTAAGTAAAGCTTTTCTTCTTTCCTTTTCAGATGATCTGTTGCTAGAAGGCTTCAACAATTACACCTTTTTGTCTAATGGCCATGTGCCCATTCCTGCTCAACAAGATGATGAGATGTTCCAGGAGACTTTGGAAGCCATGAAAATTATGGGCTTTAGTGAGGAGGAACAGATAGGTGAGAATTGTTAGCAAGATTGTACTTAAGGTATACATCTTCAAGTGACACTTCATAGAGATAGAGGTACACAGAGGGTAATTCTGTCCAGAATAACAACTTTGCAAAAAAGGCATATGAAGTAAGGTTCTCCATTCATATAAGAAAATTAAGATCATTTAGATTGTATGTCCATGTTTCTCTGGAGAAGCGTGATCTTGCATGAACCACCAACTGCAGGATTGTAAATGTACCCCTCTGATTTAATCTCTCTGCCTCTTACCAACTGTTACCTAGCCACTGCTTTTAAGTGCACTGTGAATTAGTGCCCATAGATTGCCCTCCTTCTCAAGACAGATTAATTAAACCATAGGCACCTCATGGAAATACAATGAAGATTCTCTCATAAGGTCGAACTTTGCAAGTACAGATTTGTTTCTACCTCACCTTAAGAATAATACGGGAAGCCAGTTCTGTGCGATCAGGAAAGACGCAAGGTCAAGGCAGAATCTCAGCACAGGATCAAGATCAGATAACACAAGCAGTACAGTCAGAGCCAGTAACAACAAGCAACTGAACTGGTAGCAGTACAGTGCCTGAAGACAACATAAACCAGCAGGAGTAGTCTGGGCAGGGGCTGAGAATAGGCTACACTACAGCCTCCTTGGAAGCATTGCTCACTTTGTATTAAACAGGGCCGTGCTTCAGGAAGCCTTGGGAGTATTAGCGTGACTGTTCCTCACCCTGTGAGGAAATCTACTTATCATCTACTGCTTTTAGGTTGTTGTTAGAAAAGTTCTACTTAAAAAATTGCTACAGTGGCCTACCTTTTCCCATTCCCATGGTGCGTACCAGTGGGAGCAGCAGAAGCCAGCAATGAAAACTCATTGCAAATCACCTTCCTTCAAAGGTTTAAACAGGCAGCACTTGCTGGAAACGCAGTGGGAAAAAAATGTATTGAACAATCACCACCTATATTGGAAAATAGAGTATATATCATCAAAGAGAAATTATCTATATGACATACAGAACAGGTAGTGATGCACAGGGCAGCTCTATACAGAAATTTAAACATGGTTCTAATAAAATAGTTGTCACAATATCGTACTGTTCATCCAGATGAAAAATTACAAGGCTTTTTCTTATAAGTCTTATAAATTCCAGAGCCCTGCTTGTAGGAGGAACATGGCATGCACTCCTGATCCAAATTCCATAGCATCAGTGCAGTTGTCAGCACACAAAAGTACTATGACATGTGGAGTTTTGAAATGTAAATTGTGCTTATGAAAGGAAACATTTCTTACTAGAACTCTGTACATGCCCACAACAGACTGCTGAATTCAAGTCAGTTCTAATAACAGCAATGACCATTTAAAGCCTTTTCTTCATAACTTTCCATCAATGAACATGAAAAAGTTGCAAAATATTCTGATTTAATTTGGAAAGAAATGGAACAGGCTCAAATAGCTCATATTTGTATTCACCAATTCAGAGAAATAAAACCAAAGAGCATAACTAACAGATAACTATCTTGAAAATGCGGGCTTGCCAGACCCATCTATCTGCATAGCTTTTACCTCTCTGTTCCTGGGAGTGTGCACAGCTTCGGCTGGTGCATCATGCCAGTGTGTATTGCCCTTGGATGCAACCTGCCATTCCCCAAGTGACACCTGGTGGCAGAAACAGTGTCATCCCATTATTTGAGCCTTCGACCAGCTGTGGCAGACAGGAGCAGAGCTCCATCACATCCCACCCCGGCATCAGTGACCCAAGGATGCTGAGAAAAAGCATCTTGCCTTGCAGGACAGCAGTGCAAATCTTGGCCTTAGTAAATTCAGATTTTGTTACCGACGAAGACTGGTTCATTTTCCTGCCAGGGTTTGTGTGTGAGTGTTGACAGCCACATTCTCCATTACAACAGGAGTCATTGTATTGCTGTCTGAACCCCTTTCGTTCTGTTCTTAAATACAAGCCCATTAGGACAGTATTCTTATCCTGTGCTCGTTTACCAACTAAACAAATAGAACTCCCTAGATTCATACAATCTCATCTGTAACATCAGTAGATTTTACTACCTGAGGTTAGGTGACGTCACATTCATATATTTTAGTCATCAAACATTAATCGATTGCTTTTCTGTACTTTGACACTAATCCTTCAAAGGATTGTATACATTTGGCTGTAGTTGCACAACTAAATATCCACATGTTCTTGCATAACTAGAGCTTCAGAAGTGCCACACATTTTTTGAGCTGCTGGTAATTGAAAGGTATGGGGATTTTCTTTATTTTACAGACAGAGATACAGATTGTCAAGTGACTGAGCAGGGAAGATGCTACAGGTCACTGTGAGTGGGAGAGGAATTCCTGAGGCCTGGCGGTCTGCCTGGGGAGCCAGCACAACTTAGCTGGGAGGTGGTGGTGTTCCCAGACTGGCCTGTTTATTCCACTGCACAGATTGTTGAGATCCTGCTCAATCAGCTCTCAGACTCACAGGCATAGCCTTTTAAAGCAAGCCTAGCTCTTTCCACAGAGGTACAGGCTATAGAATGAATCTTCGTTACTGCAGAGAACAGAGCTTTCAAAATACATCCATTTTGTTCCTCATTTTTATTATCTGTTTCTCTTACAGCTGTACTGAGGGTTGTTTCATCTGTCCTACAACTGGGAAACATTGTCTTCAAGAAGGAGAGAAACACTGATCAAGCTTCTATGCCAGATAATACTGGTATGATTTGCCACTTAAAAAATTTAGTTAATAAAAAAATAAGAAAATAGCAGCTGAGTAAGCACTCTTTATTGTTATTTTTTGTTTAATTGTTACTACATATATACTTCATGGTCTTTAAAAGATATATCATGCTTAAAATAGGCTCAATTGTCATTATCTTCTAGTAATCTTGAATCCATAAACTGATGACCAGTGAATTTGCTGCTTCGATCACAAATAATACTTTTATGGCAAATGGCATCTCTTGTGTGTACAACAGAGGAGCTTTTAAAGGAAGACAAACTTCACATACTTGCTGAGCTGCTCATATTCACACTTACTGACCTGCTAAGAGAAAATCCATTCTGAAATAAGATCTTACTCTTTTATTCTAGCTGCACAAAAAGTATGTCACCTGATGGGGATTAACGTGACAGATTTCACAAGATCTATTCTAACCCCAAGGATTAAAGTAGGACGAGATGTTGTTCAGAAAGCTCAGACCAAAGAGCAGGTATCTACTTACATCTGCTCAGCTCTCCTGAAAATATTCTTCTTTCTGTCTTACATCTTGTCTAATGGAAAATGCTGGTTTTCTGTCTTGCTACGTCTACAGAAATTAGCAGCTAATTAGGTTTCTTCTTTCACTTACAATTTTCTCTTCTTTTTTTCAGGCGGACTTTGCCATAGAGGCTCTGGCCAAGGCACAGTTTGAACGCCTTTTCCGTTGGATTCTGGCTCGTGTAAACAAAGCTCTTGATAAAACGAAAAGACAAGGTGCATCCTTCCTGGGGATCCTTGATATTGCTGGATTCGAGATTTTTGAGGTATGTACTTGGCTAAACTCTTTATCATCATGTGATGGTTTGGATATATAAGATGACAAAAATCTAAATTCAGAGCCACAAAAAAGACTTGGTTCTGTCAAGCTGGCCAGCAGCCCATGGCCAACGCAACTCAGAGGCCTAGTATACCTGGCTGCTTGCCTTTCCCTTGGGCAGGAAGGGCTGGGGGCCAGCGGCATCATCCAGCTGGGCTTCTGCAGGGCTCAGTGTTTAGAGCCAGGGTCTGCTTTTTATGGTTTATTGAACAAGTCCCAATAGAAAGATTTACCACTTGAGAACTTACTGTAAATTTTCAAGTCATTCTATTAGAAAAAATATGGATTTTCATATTTGATTTACTGTAATATGTAAAAAAAAAAAAAAAGGAAATTTCACCTTGTCATTTAAATTCCCTTGTGAAGGTCCCTTTCTAACCTTAGGAATTCACTTTTTTCTTCTTCACAGATCAATTCATTTGAGCAGCTGTGCATCAATTACACTAATGAGAAACTTCAGCAGCTTTTCAACCACACAATGTTTATATTGGAGCAAGAGGAATACCAGCGAGAGGGCATTGAATGGAATTTCATTGACTTTGGCCTTGACCTGCAACCTTGCATTGAGCTGATTGAAAGACCAGTAAGATTATATCTCTATAAGTGGTATACTATATAGGTTGTATCAGGGTAACTTATATATCAGTACATTAAGAGAGCCATTTAAGGTATTTCAGATCCTTTGTTGCCTGGAAAGACTTGTAACATAACAGATAAAGACGGTGCTGTTCTTTCTTTGTCTCTGCCTGTGATGATACTGATCTGATACTGCTCACATTGCAGACCAACCCTCCAGGCGTTCTGGCTCTGCTGGATGAAGAGTGCTGGTTCCCCAAAGCTACTGACACATCCTTTGTGGAGAAACTATGTCAAGAACAAGGCAACCATGCCAAATTCCAGAAGCCGAAGCAACTGAAGGATAAAACTGAGTTCTGTATAATGCACTACGCAGGAAAGGTACTGGGCAGATTGAGCTATTTTGACAAAGGAAACATTGATTCTTTGATGCTCAAGTAGTAAAAAAGAAACAGTCCCATATCCACCTTGATAAGGGACTACTGTAATGTGTATATACATACATCAAAATATATTCTGTGAATATATAATATATTACATATATTATATAGGGATATATATGAATATATATAAATATATATTTATATAATGTATATATTAAGTGCTTTAATTACCTAATATACAAAATAAGATTTGCAAATTATTCATGGGTGTGCTAAACTCACCTGAAAAATAACCAGCACAGGATTACTGAAAACGCAAGTATTCCAGACTCCTTTCTAGCAAGAAGAATTTTTAAAGGCAGGGCAGGTGTCCTGCCACGCATGTCTGTCAAAAGGCTTTTCAAATGCTAGTACATGTAAGAATAAACACTGAAATTGGCTCTCATACATGAAATGCTTTTTGCATTATTATTATTATTTGTATGATTTTGTGTTAACACAGTGCCCTGAACTCTTGGACACTCCAGAATTCTTTATCAAGAACATATTTTTGACATAGCACTGTTTCCTGCAGGTTACCTACAACGCTACTGCCTGGCTAACAAAGAACATGGATCCGCTGAATGACAATGTGACTTCTCTACTAAACCAGTCTTCAGACAAATTTGTAGCAGACCTTTGGAAAGATGGTATGAATAACTCCAAATCACTAGTGTGGTTTAAAGGGAGAAGCCTCTACTACAGCCTTTTGACAGCAATCCCTTGCTGGCAGAGTACTTATTCTTCTAGTACTTTTGTTAGTACACTTCTACTGCATCAAAAATACATTGGTCTTCTTTGGGAACCTACAGTTTACCAATGGCAGTGACAGGCATAGTGTGAGGTGAGGACAGTTTAAATAAGGAGTTCCATTCATGCTTTCTTTTGTATTACAGTGGACCGTATAGTTGGGCTGGACCAGATGGCCAAGATGACTGAAAGTTCACTCCCTAGTGCTTCCAAAACCAAGAAAGGCATGTTCCGTACTGTTGGCCAACTCTATAAGGAGCAGCTGACCAAGCTGATGACCACCTTAAGGAATACCAATCCCAACTTTGTCCGCTGTATCATTCCAAATCATGAAAAGAGGGTAAATTTCCAATGCTCAATCTTCAGAGTCATGGCACATTATTTATGTTGAACTGCTCACTGTACCAGCACATCACAGAGCTGAATAATGTCTTCAAACATAGATATGCAACCAGCAACATCTTTGTAAATTTGTACTATGCTAAAAATACCTTCTGTTCCCTTTTCAGGCTGGCAAACTTGATGCCCATTTAGTGCTGGAGCAGTTGCGCTGCAATGGTGTCTTGGAAGGTATTCGTATCTGCCGGCAGGGATTCCCCAACAGGATTGTCTTCCAGGAGTTCCGTCAGCGGTAAGAATCCCTCGCTTGGTCCCAGCTCTGGGTGTAATAGTGGTGTAATACATGTTTGTCTATACAAAATATTCTCATGTGTTTCAACCTCCCTAACATCATCATCTTTTGGCAGATATGAAATTCTTGCTGCAAATGCTATTCCTAAAGGATTCATGGATGGGAAGCAGGCTTGCATACTGATGGTGAGGAAAGCATTTCTGATCCTACTGATAATCAAGTCTATACTTTTTACATAAAATCTATTGAGAGTGAACAGAAATTACAAGTAATTTTTACTACCCTAAACCTCAGAACTGGAGTAAACAAATATTCCTCTTTTCCTCCAGATCAAAGCATTAGAACTCGATCCCAACTTGTACAGAATTGGGCAGAGTAAAATCTTCTTTAGAACCGGCGTTCTGGCTCACCTGGAAGAGGAGAGAGACCTGAAGATCACAGATGTCATCATCGCCTTCCAGGCTCAGTGCCGAGGCTACCTAGCAAGAAAGTAAGAATATGTACTAATGAAAAGACTGTCTTCTGCAGCAGAATATCTACAGTAGCCTTTAGTTCTCTGTATAACAAACTGAGGATATCAAGACATTCTATTATCATGTCTTATTTGTATTGCATTAGAACTCGTGTCCAATGAAGGACTCTCTTCCTGCCCAGAAGAGGTTTATTAGTATAATTACAGGGAAGCAATTACATTGTGAGGCTACACACACTCTGTACCATAAGCTGAGGCAATGGCCCTCCATTTAAACATGTTTGTACAAGAGGAAGAAGGAACATCCTAGCCTATGATGGGAATCTTATGCACAATTGCAATTAACTGTACCACTGGCATTTGTAAAACATAAAGTAATTTCTTACACAGCTTGGGCATGAATCACCGATCATCCAGCATGATCTCAATCAATGTACGAATTCTGCATACTACCATGGCTTTCAAATTACTGAACAAATACATTTAAATATAAATAGGTTTCAAGAATGATGATCAATGCAAGTTCTGGGTGTCCCCACACTCTGGAAAGATGTTCGCATCCAGAACTAGATCTATACTTTGAGGTCTGCTCCTGCCTGTGGAGTGCAAAAGCTAAAAACCAGAAGACTAAGTAAAATACCAGAAAGCTAATATCAGAGTTATCACCTTTCCTCAAGAAAGTACAGGCACTGTTTAAATGAGAAAAACAGTATGTACCAGACCTCTCAAACCATGTGGCTAAGCAGCAGGCTCTTGTGCCACAGTTTGCTTAATGTGTATACCTTGGATTCTCAGACTGAATCAATTTGCTTTATGTTTTTAATCACAGAGCCTTTGCCAAGAGACAGCAACAGCTGACTGCAATGAAGGTTATCCAAAGAAATTGTGCTGCTTACCTGAAGCTGAGGAACTGGCAATGGTGGAGACTGTTCACTAAAGTGAGTGACTGCTATTAGTGAATCTCTCCTCAGCTTTTCGAAAGAAATGAAATGCACAAGATACCAGGGTATATCGTGCCAGGCACACGTGTTCCAAAGTCCATTGCAGCTGATGGCAAAAGCCTCATGATCTTGACAACATTTTGGGTTAGTGATACTCCAGATGCACACATTAAAGTTAGTTCCAGCTTGAGAAAAAGACAAACTAGTTAAGCAGAGATTCATGAAAGATTTTGCATGTTTGGGGACTTTTTTTAATTGCCAAAAATGAAATAATTTTGCACGGGTGGATAATGAGAAGACAGAGTAATACAGAATTTTGTGAACACACAGAGTTTTTTATCTGTGGGGGACCCACTATGTCAGGAGTTCCCTAATGGGGACACTAACCATCCTGCAAGGCACTCAAGCAAATTCAATCCATTTTCCTATTGAAGAAGCCAGGGTTTTTTCAATAAGAGCCTTTATTTTGGATTCAGAAAACTGTTCCTACTTGCATTGAGAGCAACCTCTTCTGCAACAACGAACAGGCAGTAACACACTCCTGTGTGCACATTGCCTTTCCATGCAGACGATGTAGCTTTTGTACATTATCAGTGGACAAAAACAAGCTTGAAGCCATTCAAAAAGTGACACTTTTGGAGGCAAAGGTCCAAGAACTATCAGAGGTGGTTAAGAGCATCACTGCTGAGGCTTGCTGAATTAAAGATGCTTACATCAAGATTGGCTGGACAGTATTTGTCTACTACATGAGCAACAGCAGGCAGTGCTACCATTAGTGCCGGTCAGCCTGGCGCCTTTAAGATGTTCACTAACATAAATACTGACAGGAAACATTCTTAAAAAAACTTTCTATTTTCAGGTGAAACCACTGCTTCAAGTCACCCGCCAAGAAGAAGAAATGCAGGCCAAGGATGAAGAACTACAAAAAACAAAGGAAAGACAACAAAAAGCAGAGAGTGAATTGAAGGAGCTGGAACTGAAACACACGCAGGTGATTCACAGCTCTGAGCTTCTGGGAAATGCTAGCCATTCTTTCACCATTTCTAGCAACTATTACAATAAAGGTGCCTTTTTTTCTTTGTACTCACCATTGTATTCACCGTGATAGTCTGGAACAAAAGTTCAGTGCAGACAAACTCCCAATTACTTCAGCAGCAGCCTAACAGCACCACAGGAGCCTGTGGTAGAGCTGCCAGCGTGGACATTCTCTAGGACTACCTAGGAAAAAGACACTGTGGGGCAATTCATAATCCAAATCTTAACTTCCTTACCCATTTATTTGCATAGCTTTGTGAAGAAAAGAACCTCCTTCAGGAACAGCTCCAAGCAGAAACTGAACTGTATGCTGAAGCTGAAGAGATGAGAGTCCGTTTAGCTGCTAAGAAACAAGAGCTGGAAGAGATTCTACATGAGATGGAAGCCAGAATTGAGGAAGAGGAAGAGCGCAGCCAGCAGCTACAAGCAGAAAAGAAAAAGATGCAACAACAAATGCTGGTAAGGAGGCATAGGTGACAAATACAGATAATAACTTGTATCTCACAGAGAAAAAAATGGAGACTGGCAAACCTCAGACCCTATGGAAGTGCAGGCCTCTGTAGAACATGTTTGTGCACCACAAATAAGAACAAACAATTGATGCTCTTTCCCCCAGAGTTCTCCCCCATCTCAATTTTAAATAAACTTTTCTCTAAAAAATTTTAACAAATCTTTCCTTCTAAATTTCCTTCTAAATCACTGAGCATTACAGATTGTCTAGCTCTTAATAAAAACAACGAAGTCTACAACATGCTCCACATACAGTGAGAGTCACCAAGCATTTCCTATAATATAAGATGGATTCTATTTCCAGAATTCATGTTTTGTGCATTTCTTTTCCCCTCAAAGGACCTTGAGGAACAGCTGGAAGAAGAAGAAGCTGCAAGGCAGAAACTGCAACTTGAAAAAGTAACAGCAGATGGCAAGATAAAGAAAATGGAAGATGATATTCTCATAATGGAAGATCAGAATAACAAACTAACCAAGGTAAGTTTTGTGGATCCATTTTCTTATTTCATGAATAAAAGTGCAAGCAGAGACAAAACCTTCGCATTCACTAGAACAGCAGCAATATTCTTGACTATGTAGTCTCATGGGTGTACAGATTCACCAGACCATCACTCCAGCCTCTGTCAAACAAGTTTCTAATAATTTTCCATGCTCATTTAAATTGTGTGAAACTACTGGTTTTGTGGACTGTTGTGTAACAATATCTTCAAGCAAAATACCCACAGCAGTTGAGCACAACCAGTGAAAGATGTCTTCTTGGCCCAAAGGGGAATAAATAATTCTCTTTGTTTTCAACTGATTTAAATCACATTTCATTATTAAAACTAGAATTAAGCATGTATTCAAGTAACCATGTATTCCAGTACTTTTTGAAAGAAGATACTCGTCTGAATTGGGCTCTATACTTATCAACCATTAAAGCACATACAAGATTCCAATAGCAGCAGTTTAGAGAACATGGAAGTTGTAGATACCACTCCTCAGTTCCTCTGTAATTGACAAATTGAAATGTATCACAACAATCTCAAGAAATACAGCATAAGCAGTATCTTGGACAATTTTTGTTGGCAAAGAGTTGATTCATGATCAACTGTAACACACACTTTTGTTAACAGAAGTATTTCATTTTTCTTAAGGAAAGAAAACTCCTTGAGGAAAGAGTAAGTGATCTAACAACAAATCTTGCAGAAGAAGAAGAAAAAGCCAAAAATCTTACAAAGCTGAAAAACAAACATGAATCTATGATTTCAGAACTTGAAGGTAAGATGAACAAAAGTAGTTTATATCAATGTATTTCCCTTGGCACACAACAACAACAAAAACATAACCTAGAGAGAACTTCTAAGAATTTGTGGGGTGTTTTCCAAATTTCTTATGCTGAAACCATTTTGTGTGTGAGAATCACCAAACCCCCAAGGTACACAAACCATAGATACCTAATTTTTACATGCAAAACACTAAAGGAAAGAAAACTGGAAAAAGATAATGCTTCTTCTGAAGAAAGATAAAGAAATGATTCCTTGGGGTGGCTCAGAATAAGTGATGACAGTAAGGTATTGCACATTGCTTCAGTAGTTAAATGTACGGCCTCACTGGAAACCAGAACATTTTTTTGCATAACTCAAGTTCAGATTAAGGACTCCTTGCTCTAATGCACTCCCATGACCAAAAACCTTACTTTTCAGTGCGACTGAAGAAAGAAGAGAAGAGCAGACAAGAACTGGAGAAAACTAAGAGGAAATTGGAAGGGGAGGCGGGTGATCTACATGAGCAAATTGCAGAGCTCCAGGCACAAATTGCTGAGCTGAAGGCACAGCTCGCCAAGAAGGAGGAAGAGCTGCAGGCTGCTCTAGCCAGGTATGCATTCCTGAATCTGGAAACAGCTTGAAAAACACAAATGTGTGTCTCTCCCCTTCCTAGACACCAAGATGCTGCAGTCAGGAATCTCATCTCTCAGTTACATCCTCCCTGCATGCTTACCCCATTTTCCTAATTTCCTTCGGTGAGAAATTATACTATTGTTTACTCATAGACATGTAATCTTACCTCTAGATAACAATAAAAGCACCTCTTCCCAACGGCATTGGCAGCAATGTCAAGTAAAGAATGAAAGGTAGCAACATACTTCACAGGCAAAAGGCAGAAATTACTTACAAATCTGACCTTGATCCATTCCAGAGTCTCAGGGATTTTCTATCTAAATTTAAGAGAGACAACACTCAATCAAAACTTTTGCTGAATTGGCTGATCCGCAACTCCAGGCTTTGTGTCCTGATAAAGCACAGCTGCCAGATCCTTTTCGCATCAATCCCTCCCTCCTTTCTTTGGTACTTTCTTGCACAGAACCTATGAACTTTTAATCTCTGCATACTGATTTCATCTAAGTGAAAATTTAAGAGTAGATTGGATGTGGTGTTGAGGGATCTGGTGTACGGGAGAACTTGTAGAGTAGGGCTGATGCTTGGACTTGATGATCCCAAGGGTCTCTTCCCACCTAAATGATTCTATGAAAATATTTTTTAAATTTTTTTTAAATACTGTCTTTTCAGGCTTGAAGATGAAACTAGTCAGAAGAACAATGCCCTCAAGAAGATCCGTGAATTGGAATCTCACATCTCTGATCTCCAGGAAGACTTGGAGTCTGAGAGAGCAGCAAGAAACAAAGCAGAAAAACAGAAAAGAGACCTAGGTGAAGAGCTGGAGGCTCTGAAAACAGAGCTTGAGGATACTTTGGATACCACAGCCACCCAGCAAGAGCTCAGGTATGGAGACATAGCACATGGGCCAAAAATAAATGTCACCAAGTCACCAATATATGTCACTATAATATTGTGTGGTAGTGCTATTTTCCCAGTGACTGGAACACTCTTATGTGCTGCTGCTCCATTTATGTATACTACCTTCCAGAGCAAAGCGTGAACAGGAGGTCACAGTGCTGAAGAGAGCGCTGGAGGAGGAAACTCGAACTCATGAAGCCCAGGTCCAGGAGATGAGGCAAAAGCACACTCAAGCTGTGGAAGAGCTAACAGAGCAGCTGGAACAATTTAAACGGGTAAACAGAAATCCACCTTATTGAAAACTATCCACTAGACAACACGGCTTCCCTTCATTAATCACCTTTCTTCACTTCATGCTTGTAGGCTAAGGCAAACTTGGACAAGACCAAACAGACACTGGAGAAAGAAAACGCCGATCTGGCTAATGAAGTCAGGAGCCTGAGTCAGGCCAAACAAGATGTGGAACACAAAAAGAAGAAGCTGGAAGTACAGCTGCAAGAATTACAGTCCAAATACACTGATGGGGAGCGTGTTCGGACAGAACTTAATGAAAAAGTTCATAAGTTACAGGTAGGAAGGTGTTTGACCTTTTGCTGTAACACCTTGGGCTTGAAAAGATGAGTTCAATTTTGTGAGGGTATATCTAGAGGCATCCTGGCTCTGTCAACTTCAGCCGAAACACTCATACTTTTGTCATCTGTAGAGTTCCTACCTGGAACTGCTACCTCAATTATCACACAATTAAACAATTACAACCTCTCTGTCTCATGGAAGTGAGAGCTTTTAGTTTCACTGTCCATCTGTACAGGTTGCAGTCTCTAATGCCACCACTGGTTCAGTGACTGTGCTGCATGCTTTCTTTGTGTTCATTCACTTTTGGGTGATGGGGAACATTGATAGGAACGTGGCTTCTGGAAATGGATTAGACAGCTATTAAACAGAAAAAATGACAATTAAATGTGAATGCTCACGTATCTATGCCTTAATGTCTAAGAAGAAATAACTAAAGACAATGCAAAAGGGTTCTTTGGTCGATGTCCAGTCTCCAACAACACTAATCAAGCTTATTGTTATAACTTTGTCTATAGCAGCAGTAAGCTTTTCTTTATTATTTGAATTTAGCAGATAAATAAGGAAATATAATCAAAATTTATCAACTTCTGTCAAATTTGGGAAGAAGAAGGAAAATCCACAAAAAAAGACTTATTCCCCTTTGCAATTCATTGAAAAGAGTAAACTGCTATTGCCTTACAAATAGGACTAGGTTTTGACATATAGTCATAAAATACTAATACCCAGGTCACAAAGATGACATGTGCAGATAATGCAGGGTTTGTGTATAGGATTTAGTTACACAGGACTGAGATCCCACATAGCGTCCAGAAAAATTATGGCAATTATTAAGCTAGAAGCAGTGCTGGTGCATGATATGACCCAGAAGCATAGGAGCAGGTTCAGATCCAGTTCAAAGTTAAGATTTCAATCTAGAGCACATTAAACTTTGGAGAAAGGTTATTTGAAGTTATGCAAAATAACTGAGTTTATTCACTGTTGTGTCACACAGGTTGAAGTTGAAAATGTTACTGGCTTGCTCAATGAAGCAGAAAGCAAGACAATCAAATTGACCAAAGATGTTGCAACCTTAGGATCTCAGCTACAAGATGCACAGGTAAACTCTCACCCAGTGACAGCTCACCCGCAACATTTATAAGATGCACTATAAAAAGACTTACATTAATGACTGTACTGCCAATTGATGTGATAACTGTAGGAGCTGCTTCAGGAAGAAACACGGCAGAAGCTGAACGTGTCTACCAAGCTTCGTCAGTTAGAGGATGAGAAGAACAGCTTGCAAGAACAGTTGGATGAAGAAGTAGAAGCAAAACAAAATCTGGAGAGACATATTTCAACACTGACAATACAGGTATCAGTGCCATAGCTAAATCACTAGCTCCATCACTGCAAGTTTTGTCAGTAATTCCTCCAGAGGTTTCAGATCTGTAAAACTACCCTGGTACAGCACACAGGCCTTCAGGGAACGAGCGCTGTTAGCCTGGATGGCATGAGTGAAGCTCCACAATGGAGCCAGCAGTCTCCCTTTCCTTTAAACTGTGATGTCTAGGACAGGTGCAAATGCAAGGTAGTTCCCAAGATAGCCTTGCACACTAGGCCTGCATATGCACACTGGGTCTGTGGTCTGCCTCATTTTATGACGGCTGGGTGATAGGTAACTGGGCACTATATTCACATAGGTCAAATTAGATAAGATCTGTAGGTTTTGGCTGTCACCTGGCCATCTTGTCTGCCAAACTTTGTTGTCACTGCTATAAAGATTTGTTCTCCAAATTCAAATTTCAGCTCTCTGACTCTAAGAAGAAGCTACAGGAATATTCCACCACAGTAGAAACTATGGAAGAAGGCAAAAAGAAACTTCAGCGGGAAATTGAGAGTCTCACACAACAGTTTGAGGAAAAGTCTGCTTCTTACGACAAACTGGAAAAAACCAAGAACAGACTCCAGCAGGAGCTGGATGACCTGGTGGTAGACCTAGACAACCAGCGTCAGCTGGTCTCCAACCTGGAGAAGAAACAGAAGAAGTTTGATCAGGTATGCATTTAGGATTTCTCTTTTGCTGTGTTATCACCTAACTTCTCTGGAACTCACAGTCTCTGCTGGTTTAGTAAAAGATAAAGCAGGGACAAAAAAATACACTAAGAATTAATTATGCACACATTGGTTAATATTGTATTTATATATTTATCAAAAAGTGGAGACTTTTCTCTGTCATTAACAACTGACAAGAGAGTTGCAATAGAAAAACCCTATTACTAGTGACTTCTGGTATTAACACTGCCCTTTTACAGATGCTAGCTGAAGAGAAAAACATCTCTTCAAAATATGCTGATGAAAGGGACAGAGCAGAAGCTGAAGCAAGAGAAAAAGAAACAAAGGCTTTGTCATTGGCCCGAGCACTTGAAGAGGCTTTGGAAGCCAAAGAAGAACTGGAGAGAACAAACAAAATGTTGAAAGCTGAAATGGAAGATCTTGTTAGCTCCAAAGATGATGTTGGCAAGAATGTAAGTTTTGGGCTTTGAACAATTTCCACAACAATAACTTAAAATAGAAGCTAACAAACCGATCATTGTTTCCTGTGTGGGAAATTCTCTGTAGCACACAAATCCATTCAGTAAGATCAGATATTTCATACAGAATTCAAAGGTTATTCCATTTGTGCCCAAACTTTCAAGAGAGTCGGTAAACTAACCGTAAGCTGTCTTTATTTTTAACGTGACTTCAAGCATGAAGAAGATTCTTACTGAATTTTAAGACTGAAAAAAACATTAAAGATATTCTAAATAATTCAGTAGTTTATTATTGTAAACTCTGCAAATCTGATTTTATTAGTTATATTTGACTTTGCCACCAGCCTAATATTTACTTATATAGCTGCAGCAAATTCCCCCTGATGCACTGCCAATCTATTATTTTATTGCAGTGATATGATAATGCTACTTCTAATGCTAAATAAAACCAATTATGATACTTGACTAGATTAAAAATGAAAGCTCAGGATAAAGAGAATTTCACATTGTTTAAAGGCAGATTTGCCTTTAGAAAAAATTCTGATTTACTATTTTCAGTGCAAATTAGTTCATTCTTTGTCTGCAGCTGGTATTTCCAAATGTGGCCTATACTGCAAGTAGACTGTGTTTAAGTGAATTATTTTTATTTATGATAACAATTCTGCTAAATTCTCATTGCTTGAAAGGTCCACGAGTTGGAGAAATCTAAACGGACCCTTGAACAGCAAGTAGAAGAGATGAAGACACAATTAGAAGAGCTAGAGGATGAGCTACAGGCTGCTGAAGATGCCAAACTCAGGTTGGAGGTTAATATGCAGGCCCTGAAAGGCCAGTTTGAAAGAGATTTACAAGCCAGAGATGAACAGAATGAAGAAAAGAGAAGACAGCTCCTTAAACAGGTACTATTCCCTATTATTGCTTTTGTAGATCTCTAACCAAGCCAGTTGTAAGTCTCCAGCCTCACACCATTATTAAAAGCACCTTACTATAATGAGAACAAAATATTATATTTTCTTGTGTTTGGCAAATAAAAAAGTAGATTATTTTAATTTAAAAAGGCACAAAACTGCATAACAGTGTTTCTTGTTTCAGTAGCAGGTGCACAATTGCCAACAGATGTAGCAATTTAACCAGTACAGTATAAAACATACGAATATATGAACACGAAAATATTCTCAGTGCAAGTGAAAAAAGACAGCCTGTAATATATTTGCCTTGGCTTCCCAAAGTACACCAAAGGGACATAACAGCACTGGAAATTAAAACAAACAGGACACAGCCAATTTGGATTCAGTAGCATTGTGAGAGCAAGTACAACTACTGTAGTCATAATTTTGTAATACATGTATTTCCAAGAACACAGAAACCAATTCGCTGACTCCTTTCAAGAATCTTTAATTTTTGGACAAAATGGAAATTTATTTTAGCTGCCAGGGAAATCCCAATCAATAGAGATATAGGGGGCTGTATACATTATTCAGATATACACAGAGTGTTTATGAGTGCTCAAGGACTTTCCTAACCTTGTTTCCTTTAATGATCAGCTCCATGAATATGAAACAGAACTGGAAGATGAGCGGAAGCAACGTGCTCTGGCAGCTGCAGCCAAAAAGAAGCTGGAGATTGACGTTAAAGACCTAGAAAGCCAAGCTGATTCTGCTAATAAAGGTCGGGAAGAAGCCATCAAGCAACTCCGCAAATTACAGGTATGTAACCCCACAAATCCATTTTTCCCCCACTGCTGTCTTTTGTACAGCCATAATATGAAAGTTTGGTGACACCTGTAAACTTGGTACCCGATACACACGATTGGTTAGAGGGGGAGTTTTAGCTGGGCTCACAGATTCAAGGATGTGTGCTGTAATGCTCAGTTTGAGTGACAACAGAAAACTTCATATGGCAAATCATAAAAATCTTAGATTTCATCACTGCAGAGAGCTTCCAAAATTCTCTGGCCAGCAGTCATCTGCTATTGACGTACCCACATGAAAGAAAACATAGATTCCCACATACAGAAAGGACTACAGTATAAAATCTATCACAGCACTTCAATTCTGGTTCTAACACTTGACTCAAAAGCATAAAAGATTATTCTGAAATCATGTTGTCTCTGAATTAGAGTTTTCTTATTTATACGGTAAATCTCCCTATCAACTCTTCTGTCATATGCTGATAGCTAAACAACAAAAAGTGATGTACCAGAAAGATTAAGACTGCCCAGGTACTTAAATATTCACAGGAAATAAGGACAGTAGGCATTACAAAAGCTGCAGTGTGCAAGTAGAAGCATTGCTGCTCTTAGGATAACATTTCAGACCTTTCCAATATGTTCTAACTGATCTCTCCAGAAAATACAATTTAAGCAGGCAGTATAACTGTAAATGTGAATCATTTCTATTCTGTCCAAGTTTCTCTCTTCTGAAACTGTAATAAAGCCAGACAAAAATAAGTCTCTGCTATTCTTTACAACAAGGCTCAGATGAAGGACTACCAACGAGAGCTGGATGATGCACGGGCTGCCAGAGAAGAAATATTTGCTACCGCCAGAGAAAATGAGAAGAAAGCAAAGGGCCTGGAAGCAGAACTCATCCAGCTTCAAGAGGTAAAGTGGGAAACTTACAGCAGTAGTAGCAGACTACACATGACCTTCAGCAGCAAAACAGAACTGCAATGATTTAATAATATATCTGGGGGGGATGGAAAGCTATAAGCAGCACGTGTTACAAGTTCTGTGTGCTCCATGCACTCCACTAAAGTTGTTGGATCTACATCTGAGCAAAGCCAGATAAAGCTGAAAAAAAATAATAAAATCACCTTAGAGAAAGGCACAGTTCACCAGTCTTAAAGGGAATTGAACTCTATGATCCAACACAAATTGTTTTCAATAGCTATAAATTCCTGAAGTCTTGTTAGTGCTATTATTCCTATGTGTATTAAATGGCAATCTTGTGGCTAAAACCAATAAAATAGAAACCAGCTGACAGGCTGCATAAAGTGTATTTCATTGTACTTTCCTAGGATTCATGATATGACTAGGATCTATTCTGATAACAAGACAGACCATTTTATACTAGCTTTAGAAAGTTTACAGTCCTGTGTATGGTGCTATAATTGTTTGTCTGAACACTTACTTTCTCATTTCTTTACTATGCTGCCTTTACTTTAGGATTTGGCTGCTGCAGAAAGAGCTCGCAAACAAGCAGATCTGGAGAAAGAAGAGATGGCAGAGGAACTTGCAAGTGCTGCTTCTGGAAGGTAGGAATAGACTGGATTGCTCACAGGGCTGTAAACACGCTGCTGAACATTGCACTGATGCCAAGGCGAGTTATGTTCCTCTCCCAACAGCCATCTGGTCTTGACAATATAACATGTACACACATGGCTAGTTCCATTAAAATAGCTAGTTGTCTTTTCCTTAACACATTATTGGCAGTTCATACTAGTTTCAGACACATTCAACTAGTCACAGCCATAACTACACACTTATTAACTTTAAACTCACAGAACAAGCCTTCAGGATGAGAAACGGCGCCTGGAAGCAAGAATTGCCCAACTGGAGGAAGAGCTAGAAGAGGAGCAAGGCAACATAGAGGCAATGGGTGATCGCATGAGGAAAGCAGTACAGCAGGTAGAGCTCATTTCAGCACATGTCACTTTCTGTTTGTAAGCCAGCAAAAGCTATTTGTGGTTTTAAATAAATATTTGGAGAATTGCCACCCCAAATTACTGCCTGTCATTTCCCTGAAAGCAAGCAGCACTTTTGACAGCATCCATTCCCACCCTTGCAGGCAGAGCAGCTGAACAATGAGCTGGCAACAGAGCGCGCAGCTGCACAGAAGAATGAAAATGCTCGTCAGCAACTGGAGAGGCAGAACAAAGAGCTGAAGAGTAAGCTGCAGGAGATGGAAGGAGCTGTGAAGTCCAAATTCAAAACTACAATTGCTGCTCTGGAAGCCAAAATTGCTTCTCTGGAAGAGCAATTGGAACAGGAAGCCAGGTACTGGTCTCCCAGAGGGGACAGCTGCTCATTTACTGGTCCAGTTAATGAGACAGAAAGTAAACAAAGGCATAAAGGATTTGTGTCATCAGGTGTTCAGTGCCATTAAGGCTTGGTAAAGTCTCCTCCCCAACATTTTTTAGACATTGGGCTAGTAACTAGAGTTATTACAAGTTCTGATTAAGAACCATTTTAATGCTGAAAAGTTCTACTGGTATCAAAGGCAAGGACCTGGTCCCCTACATTTTACAGCAACTGTCCTATGGCCCTGCCAGGTTAATTGCCATAACATATTGTACCCTCTGTACAATTATTTCTTGAGGAAAACACCTTGTGTTTTAGAACAGATCTCTTGGAGTACCTCTATCATACAGCAAAAACACATACTTGTTTTGTTCAGAAGACCGTAGCTTCTAAATTTTGCTTCGAATTCACCTATTAAATTCAGTAAGACCTTTAACATATGGGTCCTTGGTGCCAGTTTCACAAGCCACGTGCCTGAGGCAGTTGAAGACTACACACCTTCCACATCACCAAATGTTGCACTATTATTTGCAGAGAGAAGCAGGCTGCAGCCAAGACGTTGCGCCAGAAGGACAAGAAGCTGAAGGATGCACTGCTGCAGGTGGAGGACGAGAGAAAGCAAGCAGAGCAATACAAAGATCAGGTACCAGATGGTGTCCAAGGGTTTTAGTCTGGGGCACACGGATTTGCAGGTTTTATCCTAAGAAAGGAAGATTCCATGTTCTGCCTCAAAGAAATATTTCTCTAGAAAGCAGACTGTTTGGATTCTATGCTGGGAGACCTACACAGCTCCTTGCTAAAAGATGGGACAATATAATTCTTCCATGTCAATTCTAGTTCAAGCACTAGTCCCTGCCAATCAGCCAGCTGCAACAGTCTGACTGCACAGTGATATATAGGACTGTGCACAACATCTTTACTGGCATATGAATGGAGATGAACGCATTTTATTTTAAAAATTTAGCATTACCTAATGCACACCAACCTGCAAGCCAGAAAAGAAGAGGTAGGACTGTGCAGCGAAAGAAAAAACTTAGTGTCTGAATGCAGTATCTATCAGCAAAATGAACTCCTATGAAGTGAAGTTATTTTTACACTTTTTAGATTTTAAGCTTCTATCTTAGAATCAGGCCACAGCTCAGCAAAACTCTCAAGACAAGTATGAAATTAAAATGAGGAATGTAAAGTTATTAGATTTTTTTTTTTTTAATTTAAACATTACTCTAAAATTTCCCTTTAGGCTGAGAAGGGCAACACACGACTCAAGCAACTGAAAAGGCAGCTGGAGGAGGCTGAGGAAGAGTCTCAGCGTATCAACGCAAACCGCAGGAAGCTACAGAGAGAGCTGGATGAGGCTACTGAGAGTAACGAAGCTCTGGGCCGTGAGGTTGCAGCACTGAAGAGCAAGCTGAGGTAGAGTACCCTTGTCTGGGATAGCCATTCCCACCCATTGACAGCCGTGAAATTTGGAACCAAACTTGATAAGTGAAAAAAAATCCAAACAAAAACCCCCCAAACAGCTGTTCAAATAGAGAACAGCCACTGACAATGCTGCAAAGTTACTCCTTGTATTAGCTTGGCAGATACAACAAAAGGCCAAATGCACTTCATATACTTGTCACAGTCTCGGGATTCCAGATGCGGGATGAACAGCTGTGATATCATGGCACAGGGCTTATACTTTTTCTAAACAAAACTCCTGTTGGGTTAAATAGGAACAGAATTAGGCTTGGTTGCTTTTGAAAACACCCCTTATATAATGGCTGTATCTATTTATACAGAAGCAGTCATAAAAGGGTAGAAATGCTTGTGCTTTTCACACTTTCGCACATGCACAACACACACAATGACCATAAACAGCCTTAGACAACATCACAGGTGAAAAAGGCAAAGCCCACTATAGGACTCTTACCCAAAAGTCTCTTTGGACTTCACCAAAACAGGATTCAGTGTCATTAGATCAAGGAAAAGATCAAAATGTCCCTTTGCATTTTCTTGTTAAAACTGACTGGGAAAAAGGTAAAGCTGTGACCAGTCAGCTACTTGCCTGAGTTCTCCTGCACTCACTGTGTTTGCAAACACCAGCTCACTGAAATAAAGAGGCTGACTTGAATTATAAGGAAATTGCTCTGTCTACATCACCACACCAAAAAACTTTACTTTCTACCTATGCCCAACAGTATTTCAGGTTAAAGTAAAGCACCTGCCTAATTGTGTTCTCAAAGCAGTTTGCCAGTGTGTTTATCAGTAACGTGCATGAACCTTCAGACATGGATTTACTTCAAAGTGAATAGTTGAGGATGTGGCAGCCTTTTCCATTTACACCATCTTGGGGTGCTGCATGTCCCTGGCTGCCCTACAAAGGAGTGGATGCATCCAGCCCTTTTTACATAAAATAGCAATAAGGTTCATTTTTGTTTTATCTAAATGTAATGTAATTGGCTGTAATGTACCTTGTTGAATTATTTAAAAGTAATCTACCTACCTCTGATCATGACCATGTGCTTAGTATAACTGCCCCGGACTCTTTATCTCTGTTTCAGAGGGACACAGGAACCTTCGCATGACTAAGCAGGTACCATGCCTTCAACTTTGCAGCTAGCTTGTGTTGCACAAATTTCCATTTTCTTTGGCCCAAGTTAAAACTATGAGAGGTTTCTGCAAACTGTGAAGGCTTGGATATCTTGGCATTAATCTGTTATATCAAAAGAGACAAATATTACAATAATCTAGCTACCATCAGCTGGTCATCAGTGATACATCTTTCTTACAGCAGGTTATGTACTGACGTAGACTTACCAACGTTGCATTCTCACAAGCTCTACCAGAGTACCTAATAAAGTACTCTGACTTTTTTTTTGCATGAAAATTGTGTTTTTTGCACCTCATCTTTGTGCATAGCCACAAAGATTACATTTTTTCAGATCAAATACACCATTGATTAGTAAAATTAATTAAAAGGACTAATGAATATGAAGTGTCATGGCATGTCATTAGAATTTCACAGTATTTCTTACGTATATTGTCATGCTGACTATAAGGTAAGATCCCATGTAACTCACCTGAGATTTGGGAAGATCTACTTGCATGTGATTTATCCCACTTACACCACACAATCACAGACAAAAGAAAATCATGCCTTTCGTTACAATGCACTTTGTGCCTGTATTGCTTACAAAGAGCTATTACTTAGGCTTTTAGAGCTATTCTGCAGACATTACATTGTTTGTCTACTGTTATTAAAGCATAAAGCACGAACACAGGAATTAATACTCACGCTGTAATCTAGCACAGCATTATATTATACTTTATCACGGTCTCTGGAGATAGAATACCTGCTGTTGCAAAAATTAAAGAGCTACTGCCTTGTAATATTTGTATATCTTCTATTTTACATATGCTGGATTTGGCTGTGAATACACAAATATTTAAAGATGTCTTGTCCTTTCATGTGCCTTTTAGTCTCCCTAATACTTCCAGACTCAAGCACTACTCCAGTAGCACTTGTTCAAAGGTAGATTAAATACAAACACTAATGCTTAAGGCTTGTCTCAACTATACTCATTATTCTAAAGGTACTAATGCAAATAACTACAGGAATATTATCAAACTCATGAACCTGTTTAAGTGGAACAGATGTAAACAAAAAGTGTTTATCCCCAGGGCCAATACCAGTTTATAGAAGTATTGTTTATGCATACTGCAATGGTTTGTGTTAACAAATGGTTAATGCACAGTAGGGAGTTCACTTCTTTGTAGCCAAAATGGCTTAGACTCTTGTTGTTACTCCCCACCAGTCCCATGTTCTACTTAAAGCACTTCAATGAATTACTGCAGCAGAGTTATTTTTAAAATGACTCTCAAGTAATTGAGTCCAGATTGCAGAAGTCCATGGGAGTAGAGCTCTTCCTGTATTGACAAGAATTAACGACTTCACTGACCTAACCAGAATTTTCTTGTTAAACAGTGGTAACAAATATCCACTGTCATAAAATACCAGACACTGCTGTTAGAGTCTGTCAAGCACATGCCAGGGTAGAAATGACATACCCTGATGTTCGATACCTACCTTCAGCATCAGAACAACTAAGGTTAACTAACAGCAGATCGTAAAAGAAGCTTTATTGTCCAGGTAATTGCTTGCTCACAATGAAGTGTAAGGGCAGAATTGTGGAAAACAGAATACACGTCACATTGCTACCTTTGGAACACAGAATTCTGCCTCTGAAATGAGCTCAGCCAGCCAGCATTCCTACCCACTTCCCTTGTGTGGAAGACTGAACTTGGGACTTCAGTAGCTGCTTCAGAAAGGACAACACCGGCTTAGTCTTTTGCAAGGACAAGACAAGCCTTTAAATATTTATGCATGATTGCTGTACCCAAAAGTGCAGTTGGATATATTTAATACCAAATTAGTAATTTTGGCACAACAGTGATCATGAATGTATTTTATTGCTCATGTTTGTACTCTCAAGCCTTTACAAAGGTTTGCTCAATGAGGGGCAAGTGAGAGGCCATGTTACAAAACCTAAGTGTTTTGTAGCCCAGTAGCAATGGAGGCCAAGAAGAGACAAACTCATCTTCTGTCTCACTTGCTCACACCTCCCAAAAAAAAATTAACCTTGAGGACCAAAGCATCCCTTGCCTTGGGCTGTGGCTATGAAATATATGGGGAAGGGAGGGAAATGGGAGAGGAAAAGGGGGTAAAGATGGGAAAAAGCATTTTATGTAAGCTCTTCTGTCAGATACTTGCACTGCTAAATGTCAGCACTCGAGTCACAACACAGTTTCAAAGCAGTGATGGCTTCTTGTCTCCATTGGGAAAGAGACTGGAGCTACTCACAACCTAGGATACCATACACATCAAAGCACCTGTGGAGCTCTGAGCACCCCAGCACTTTGCAGAGTGAGACTGTGTGGGGGCTAAAAAAACCTGCTGACATCTGCAGCACTGGTCCAGTCCCAGGTCTCATGGGCCTTCAGTAACTGGTAGGCTCATGTGAACTGCAGGTCATAAATCCAGCTCAAGCTCACTCTCTCCTCTTGCTCTTCTAAAGGGACAGGAAAGACACTCCCCTGCTGTTCTGGGTACAAGCAGCTCCCTTTTTTCCTTCCTTTCCAGCACAATCAGTTGCAGTCCCCACAGGGGAAAACAGTGAAATGAAGAGTAGGGGGCAGTGCTGGGGCAGATGAGAGTATTTATAGGAAAACTTTAAACACAAGAACAGGAATCCCATCACAGTTCCAACTCACTGGGAGTGTCAGCCTGTCCACAAATTTCTTACATGATACAGAACAGAAAATTGTATTAGAGGCCCACAGCTCGTGGCTGTTCTGCATTTAAAAACATCAGCCCCACAGGTACTGTTACAAAATTCTATGCTTATTGGTAAGGACTTCAAATGACCTAATATCTGATTTTTTGTTAATTTTTTCTCTTACTGCAGGAGGGGAAATGAACCAGCATCTTTTGCCCCACCCCGTAGATCTGGAGGCAGAAGAGTAATTGAGAATGCAACAGATGGAGCTGATGAAGAAATGGATGCAAGAGATGGAGATTTCAATGGAACAAAAGCCAGTGAATAAACACGCTTAAAAAAAATGCACTGCAGCAAGGGGAGTGAGGATGATATTTAGCACTGTATAAGTCTACTCTTAGTGTCAAGGTCACATACACCCACTCCTCTGACAATAAAAGCACAACTGCCTTGTTTCCAATGTAGAGAGTACTCCAAAACTTATTTTACCATGAAGCATATTTGAAAAGATGGAGGTTTTTAACACTCAGAGTAATTTACTTTGAGAATATTCAAGAAAGTGAGTTGTAGTAGCTCAGATGATTTAAATCCCAGTGAACTATAGTTTACATAGGATTTGTGAGACTGTTGAAGGGAAAAAAAATAGAAAAAAGGCATCAGTCAGTTAATCTTTTCTTAAACCTTCATTTTCTCTTGAGTATTCGATTAACATAGGGTTTTTTCCTGGTTACTACACCCCTGATGCACCATTCACAAGGTGGAAGTGCCTTTTTAATCACTTACTAAAAAACAAAGTATCATTTGTTCAAATTAAGTCAACTGTTACAGTTTTATATGCACCATGGATGTGCTTACACACTAATAAAAGGCTATAAAAATGACTCCAGTATTGTTGTGTACAGGTGTCACTTGGGTACAACACAGGATGCTTGAAGGGAATGGGGGCATCCAACAGCGCTTCTTTACAACTTAAGTACTTTTCTAAGATGGTCATCTGAAATTGTTTGGAAAAAACCCTCATTTTGTCCCAAGCAATTGCTTTTGAAGGAATGAAAAAGGATGTACACGGAGCCAAACGTAAAATGACATGAAGTACTTGGGACAAGTTTGGTTAGCTCATGGACACACAGTTTTAACTGAGGTGCCCTAGGATGTGCCTAAGGGCTGACAGGCATGACATGGGACCTACAGGAGACCTGCAGCATTCTGGTGCAGGAGCTGGAAAGCCCTAAGTGTCTGTCTTTAGGCAACTGGACCCACCCTTGAGGTCTGTATTTCTAACTAAAGCTCTAAAGCAGGCTGAAAACAATTAGAAACAGCAGCCCACACTGAATGCAGTGATCCAAGCCAAGCTATTTTGCATTAAGGGATCAGCACACAGTTCACTTTTTTTTTTTTTGGAGCACTCCAACAGGAGAGGAGCCCACTCCTGGGAATTACCAAGACCTACCACAAATCCACACAGCTGTAGTACTTTCAGGCAGCAGCTGGCTTTGTGGTCACACTGGGGCAGTAGAGAGCCATACACAGAACTTACTGGATGTCTTTGCTAGTACATCAAGTGAACCTTAAGCAGTGTGACTATCAGGAGAGCAAGTCATGCAAAAACATCCACCTTGACAGTTCATGCAATCATCTTCTAAAGCTAAGCATTGTTCCAGAAGGCATGAAGATCATGAACTGGAGATTCAGATGAGGCACCATTTAGCCAGCCCCAAACAATTCTCTCTGCTCAAGAAAGAGTAACAGAAGAATTTCAATAAGAATCCATTTGGAGCAATTAAGATGACAAGCTGCAGAGGAGGGGGGTCAGGAGCTACTGGAAAGGCCTTTTTCATTGCTTCAGCCACACAGCCCAGTATAACAACTGGCTGTTAAACACACAGCTTGTGGGCTGGCATGTGTGGAATCGAGACCAAGGAAGTCAGACTTCATGCAGAATGGTCTTAAGCACCAATGCTTGGAGCAGAACCAGCAAACTGAATATGGAGCCCTTCTAAAAGGGATTAATTTATAAAACTCACATGCATAATGGCAGAGGTTGGTCCAATGGTTAGAGCACTGCACTATCACTGAGAAACTCAGGGTCCAGTCCCTGTTCCGCAAAGCTTCTAACAAAATAGGGAGTCAGCTTCTTCAGTAACACCACATAAAGCATCCTTCTGCAACAGTGGCCAAAATACCATACCACTATGGAGATGACTGCCCTGGACTAAATTAATTTGACAAACCTCAATAGCATATCCATCTTTAGTCTGTCTGATTACATCTGTAGTCGCAATAATAATATTTCTATAAAATATATAATACTGGCATGGCCACAATTTTCCCAACTTTTTAACCTTCTCTCAGTGCTGTGTTCTCAATCTGACTGTAAGGCAACTTGCTCACCAAGCAGGTAAATGCTGGCAAGATGTGGAAAATAGAACTTGTCTTGACTGATCCCTCCAGGCTACACAGCCCACTGAACCACAGTCCATGTGTCAGCACAACTAACAAAGTAGCCCACACACTTCTGCTCCTCATGGGCAAGAAAAGAGTTTCAAGTCCCTGTGCAAGAGAAGAGGACAAAAATCATGTTAAAACTGACAGAATTCAAGATTTCAAGAGAGAGCAATGTCAATACTATGCACTGTAAGTCCCGGAGGCATCTTCAGCCTTTACAATCCTTAGGGTAGGAAACCATGAGAAGAAAGATGTAGGAAAATCTTTGCACATGATTCAGCAACACAACGTCTCTTTCAGCTTCATTGATCAGGAACAGATGAGAAACTGGTAGCAAACATTTGCGCATAAACCACAGTGACAACTCAGAATAAAACTCAAAATGAATCAACAATTCGCATCCAAAATAAGCTTTATTCTGCTCCCCCGTTAACCCAACCTTGTAGATGGCCTGAATAATGGGAATGATCTGTAGTGATTTCCTATTCCAGAGAAATAGATGCATTAGTGGCTGTTTTCACTACATTAAAAAAAGGCACATATAACAGAAACACCCACAAAAAAAACCCCAAAACAAAACAGAAAACCCCACCAAACCCATCTATGCATTCTTTTGTCAAATAAGCTTTCCCTACCCCACCCCCCAAAAAACCCATAAAAATTCTTTAGTCATGAATAATTTTGTGAGTACAGGCCTCCATAAGGTACACTACTACTGTGAGTGAACCTACTCCACGTAAAAAACCAAAATGCAGTAATACTCTACAGGGGGAAAAACAGACTTAAAAATACTTGTCTAGCATAAAGGACTTCTCAGGATAAAAACCCACTTCTAAATTAGTAACAGCTGAAAGCATATACTTTCATAGAAAAAATAAAATAAGAAAATATCACTAATAACAAAGGCACATTAATAAAAAGAGGTTTGGAAAGCAGTAAACCCCACCTATTATGTTAGAATTAAGAACTTTATCAGGTCTCTTGCTTCCTGTAGCAGCCAGGCTTTATGGGCCACACATGGCAAAAAAAAAGATGCCTATATGCTAAGCCAGTCCAAAGCATCCTACCGTGTTGTCAGCTCTGGGATCTTCGGAGTATTCTAAGCACCAGGCATTATTCCTCACCTTTAACCTTGACTTGTTTTTAATGGCAAATCATTGCATAAAAAACCACCTTACCACTAAGGAGGAAGATTTAGACATAGCAAAGATCTGACCAGCAAAGATCTCAGAAAGAGCTGAGCAGCTTCCTCACAGAAACACGTTTCTCCACATAAAACCACTCCTCTAACTCAGGTGGCAGCAGCACACAACACCCATGGCAGAACACCAGCACAATTGGAATTTAAGCCAGAACACCATGGTGCTGTGTTAACACCAAACCCCAAAGCCTGAGGAGCTGCCTAGGGAATATTGGCTCTGTTGAAGGTAGAGGGACAATAGCTTTGACTGGCAGTGTCAAAAGAAACAACTTCCAAGTAGCTATTTACAGCAACCGCTGTAGGAAGCAATTCTAAGTCCTGCACATCTAGGCAGCACTGCTTTATCAGACTACTCACAGAAGTCAGGCCAGAGGCCAGACCGGGCAAGGCCACAGGAGGCCATTGCCAATCACAGCTTCTTGTTCAGTTCTCACCTACACTGAGTCTCCTGCCTGATTACTCATTGATATTCTCTTTAAAACTAAAGTTTAATTTTTTTTTTTCCTTTTCCAAAGCCAGTCAGGCTTTTCATAGCAGCATCTTGACAACACTCTGGGAGGGATGGCTCATTGGTCCTGGCATATTTGAAGGCTGTGTTCCAAACTCCAGGCGTTTCACTAGCCTGCAAATACAAAATAGAAGTTAGTGCTTTTCTTGCTCAGTTTTACCCTCTTCAACTGGTCACCTCCAGAGTGCGTCAGTCAGCTTGAAAAATCAACAGATAGAAGAATATCACTCTGAGAACTAAGTGAGCCTGTTACTTAGCCAGACTGAGTTTCCACTGTAACACAGGGCTCTGAGTAGTGAGAAGCTATCTTTTACAGGTGTTGGAATTTCAGTTCTAGCATTACAGCAGTAGATGTATAATCAGCTGTGTGAATACATAAATGTACAGCACCTGAGCCTTGCTTGTAGGAGCTTTCATGAGGTTTGTCCTCCAGCTGCAATAGCAAGTACAATGTGGAACACTCCTTCCACACAACTCCAGGCACGGGATAACAGGACAAACAAGTATTCCCAGTGCAAGGGTCTAGCTTAATAACTAGATCAGGAACAAACTCTACTATAGGCACTTAATTTTCAGAGAATCTGAACAATGTGCAATACAGGATCAGCAGGGTTTAAGCAATTTGCTTAAAACTACAAGTTGCTATAACCTTGCTAATTTTTCTTCATTTGTTTAAACAAGACAACTAGTTCAAGTGTTCAGACACATTTGTAAGTTAAGTCAGGTAACTGCTTGTCAGCTGCTCCCTGGAAACACATCTTCACAACTGTAAAGCATTCTGATTGAGTGAACCCATTATTTGCCTTTTATCCCATTCTCCCATAAATGAGAATCTTAACTGTGATAAGGGAAGTCTGTGCATGCCATACTGTTCTCAGGAAAATCACTTCTTGTACAAAAACATAAAGCATAAAACAATTTGAGTCTATAAGCAAGAGCTCCTCCTGCTTTATGCGATTTAAACACCAGGTTTATAATAAAATACATGCACTACACTTGCTTTGAATTTGTGGTTTTCAAAACTTGATTCCAGCTAGTCTTTGAATTTCAGCAGCTTATGATTCTAAATTTTAAACTGAGCTGCAACATTCAAATCACAATCCTGAAAAAACTAAATTTCTGATCTTTTGAAAACAAATCTGTCTCTACCAAAACAAAGATTTAATACCAAATAGAACGGTACCAGTCACTAAATCCTACCACCGATAACTCTCACTAAGACACAACAGCAAGGAACAGCTCTCACCCTGTATCACACAGAGGCTGATGAGGACTGAGGCGTGTTTCAAGGACATCCCTGTTCATGTACATGGACACCGTGGTTCTCTTTGGAGACTGGTCATACACAAAGTTTCGACAAGATGCAAGTTTTGACTCCAAAGCCTAATGAAAACACAGATAAGGCAAGTTTCAGATACCACCCAAATGGCATTAAGAGCGGGAGTTTTTGTTTCTTTTAGAATGAGCTGTCTAGCAGAGGAATCTGTTAGACCCTAGTGCCAGATGAGTTCTGAATTTTTGAAGACATGGAGTCAGTTATTTTTCTAAAGCTGAATCTTTGGGTTTTTAAGGGAGGTTAAGGTTAAGGTCTTGATGATGTTCACCAGCAGGAACACAAAATCTTCATCTTCCTTAAGGATATTTTGAAGTCTTCCTTACAGGCACAACTTTTTGTATTACTAAATGTTGTCTGCTTCCCTAGGCACATTAGGTTGTACGTACTAGGTGATACACCCAAGGGAAACTGAACACAGATACCCTATTCTCTACCACTTGCTCCCATCCTAGATCACTCAGCTTTTGTTGCTGGGTTACTCTTCAGCTGTATCAGTTCTGCAGCACAGCCCATCAACAAGTCATGCGAATGCTCCTGCCAACACAGCACTAGGGCATAAGGCAGAAAACAGAAGGAACTCATGGGATAACTTCTCCGGCATCAGCACTACCTTAAAGCTTAACATGGCAGTAGGCCTTGCTCGAAAGACTACTAGACTTGTAAGACAAATTTCACCACAAGCCCTCTGGACAGCAGATACCAGCCTGCTTTCTTCTCTATCTTTCATGGGAGCAGATCCCTCCTAAATTTACTCATACCAATTTAGTCTTTCTGCACACGTGCTTTCAGAAATTTGTAGAGGAAGTTCTTATCCCCATATGGGCAAATTCTTAGAAAAGCAGAGATGATCCATCTTGATTTGGAGACTGGTCTGAAACATCCAGAGTCCAGAATAAATTTCAAGGCCATACTTAGCTAACCCAGGGCCAAGATACTCCTTCCAGTCCCCCCTGATCAGCTCCACAAATAGGGCTGGCCAGTTATAGACAGCTCTATCTTTCCAAGAGCATTGCCCAGCAGCTAATCACTCACCCCCACTTTTCGCAGCAAGTCTCCCACGATGTTAAGTGCAGATATTCTTGCAGCAGGTGTGAGAGGGGTTGCACCATAACTGTCCTCAAGACCTACAGTGCAGAATGAAGAAAGATACATTACTAAGAAAGAAAAAAGACAAACAAGAAACAACCACACACACACACAAAAAAAAAACCCAAACAACCCAACCCAACCCAAAACCACACTTTGAAAGCAGAAGTCAGAAAACAGCCTGACGAACAGAGTAGAGGAAACAATTATCTTCACATTTTTCTCTCGCCTCCAGATCTTTCATACCCATTAGGAATATGAAGCACTGAGTCCGAGACAGTTAGAGTTACACTGTCCTAAGCTCAAGTCTCTAGATGTGCTAGAGCTTAGGTTTCTAGAGATTTGTTCTACCAGCCTACTCCGCATCTCTGTTGCTGCAGTGGGATCAGAGGGATGTGTCCTCAGAGAGCACTCTCTCATTTTACTACAAATCTCTAAATCCTCTCACTTTTACAGAAGCATAAAACACATAGAACACATCATATAGATTAAGCTCACTGAAGCCCAGAGTCAAACTTTGTTAGTGCTCAGAGATACAATATCAAGTCGTAAGAAAGTGACAGTAAATGCCCCTGCACTTATGCGTACACACACAGCTACACAAATTTCTGGCTTTAAGAATGAAGAAGATGGGAGAGTTTGTGAGTGCTGTTTATTTCAATATTTCAAACCATTAGCATTAAAAAAGCCATAACTGATATTATTGACAGGAAAACAGAGCTATCGTCACTTAGTACAGACAGCTACGATGACTTGTCAGTCTCCCGCTTTTGCAGAGTAAAAAGAAAGTCCCTCTCGGGGAGCACCCACTCTCACAGAGAGGCCAACTCAAAAAACACAAGTGTGACCATAAAGACCACACAGAAGTTTTTAAAATCCTTCCCCTAGTTCAGCCCAACATCTCTAGGACAGTTGCAAACTACAGTCTATAGTCCCAACAGCTCTTCTTGTCCCTCACAATTACTATTACTGGACAGTTCAAATCAAATAGAAACAAACGGCCTATGAATAAATTCCCCAAATCAGTCTATGAATACTGAGATGATAGTATCTGAATTTGGGTGAAACCCTCGGCTCTGCTCCTCCTCTCATTATTCCTTCTATAGACAGAAACTATAGTAAAAACATGAGCATCAAATATTATTTCTCACTGTTTCCCTGTCAGTCACCTCTCCTAAACATTGCAGGAGTGTGTACGTTGATGTTGGGTGCCCGGTGCACCGAGGGAGTTGAAGGCACAGATAAGGATGCTTGAACTGCAGTGTCTGTTCTTTCTGTTTCCATGGTAGTTTGCATCTGTGTTTTGGGTTTCTCCTGTTTCTGCTGCACTGCAAGCTCTTGCCGTAGATCTATAATGGAAGCAACACAAAGCAAACCTTTGGAGCATGTATCCACTAAGATAAAAACAGGTGAAAAAGTTTATTTTGTTCAAAGATTGTTCCCCTTGTGGAAGTGAAGTCAAGTCACTTATCCTTGTAGAGACTACTCCAGGCACATGTTCAGAATCTGGAAGATCACTAAACGCTTTTCTAGTATTATTTGGGAGGCTGCCCTGAAGGACACAGGAGTCCAGGAAGGCTGGACATACTTTAAGAGAGAGGTCCTAAGGGCACAGGAGCAGGCTGTTCCTGTGTGCCCGAAAACTAGCAAGCAGGGAAGGAGACCGGCCTGGCTAGATAGGGACCTTGGGGTAGAGCTTCAAAATAAAAAGAGAATGTACCACCTTTGGAAGAGAGGGGATGTCTCTGGTGAAGCCTAGAGGGATGTAGTGAGGATATGCAGGGAGAAAGTTAGGAAAGCCAAAGCACAGCTAGAGCTCAACCCAGCTTCAGCTGTTAAGGACAATAAAAAATGATTTTATAAGTACATTAACAACAAAAGGAGGGTGAGGGAAAATCTTCCTCCCTTATTGGATGCAGAGGGAAAAATAGTTACAAATGATAAGGAACAGGCTGAGGTGCTCAATGCATACTTTGCCTCAGTCTTTAACAGTGGAAC